>CAIGRP010042671.1:0-40155 GCA_903798385.1 Fraxinus cuspidata
GGGGGGGGGGGGGGGGGGGGGGGGAAGGGAAGACCGCTTGAAAGGATGAGACAAGCAAGAAAACTTAGGTCATATTAATCCACGATGGAGGTGTAGCCAAGTTGAGAAGAAATTTAGTTGAACTTTTGAAGATTACAAATGAAACGTTTTAAATTAAGAACGAGTACAAGAATACTAATACTCTTGAGATTATGTACTACAGTGAAAACGTCATCTTACATTTCTCGGCCAAACTCGGCTAGAGGTTTAAAGACATGTTAAGTCGACCAAACTCGGCTAGAGGTGTAAAGACATGTCAAGCCCGCATGGGTTGCACAGTTGGGAATTTAAAATTGGCAAAGCTTTTACTATAATATAAGTTATAAGTTGTGGTCCTTATAAATTGTGGATATACGAAATACGTGGACAAAAATAAAGTTTGATCAACTTATAAGTTATAAACAATTATAAGCATTGCCAAACATGAAAAAGAAGGAGCATCAATATTTTCACCAACATGTCAATCGCATTGAATAAATTACAGTTTTAACAAGTCAACTTAACACAAACCATGAAAGGAACCCATATTATCACATTTCAAGATTATATTTTAATTTTATAAGCATGAATAAAAGTCACTTCTTTTCCATTTATGATTTCTTGCTAGTACAAAACTGCTGAGAGAGAAAATTTTAATATTTATTTTTGCAAAATTATAAAGGGTAATTAGTATATAACGTCCTCATCTTTTATTGTTATCGTGAAAAACGTCCATATCTTTCATTTTTTTGTATTTTCATCATTATTCACTTTTCATACACAAAATGTCATTTTCATCTATTTTCTCAATTAAAAATTGTAAAATGGCGAATATACATTTCCCTTTAATTAAAACAAAAAGAAAAAACTTATTACAATCATACTCCCAATTTTTTTAAAAAAAGTGCAAATGAGTCCAAATAAATTATTAAAAGGGTAACTAGTACATAATGCCCATATATTTCACCGTTATTGCGAAAAAGTTCCTACCTTTCATTTTTTTGACATTTTCACCCTTAATTACACATTTATTTACACCGTATATTCATCATTTCACAACTTTTAATTGAGAAATTGAATAAAAATGGATAGAAACTATGATTTGCGAAATTAAATATGTAATTAAAAGTGAACATGTCAAAAACATAAAAGGTATAGATTTTTTTTTGCAATAATAGTGAAAGGTATAGACAACACGTGCTAATTACTCTTTTAATAATTTATTTGTAACTCATTTACGCTTTTCAAAAAATTTGGGACTATGATTGCAATTCTTTTTTTTCCTTCTATTTTATTTAAAGAGAAGGGTATATTCATCATTTCACAATTTTATTTGAGAAAATAGATGAAATTGACATTTTGCGCAATGAAATGTGAAAATAAAGGTGAAAATGCCAAAAAATGAAAGGTAATAACGTTTTCCACAATAACAGTGTAAGGTGATGACATTATGTGCTAATTAAACCTATTATAAAGACCTACTACCTTCACAAATAGGGCATGCGTCGAAACTTTCCCACGAGTCAAAACCCGAACCACCTGATCGCCCTAGTATAGGTAAACATCTCTACATAAATCTCAGCGCTGAAATTCATCAGAGCTTGGTAACTTTATTTTTTACTTATTTTGCATTGATTTTTCTCTGTAAATACTCTGAACTTGAGTATATATCACTTAAACTGTAGTTAAAATTACATTTACAGTTTGATTTTCGACGTTCTTCTTTTGGAGAGAAACACGGAGACAAGCAATAAGAGACCCGCAGTGCCTAAGGAAAGGAATTTCCAAGAGGGGGAACCATATGAATTAATGTATGCACTCTCAGTAAGTATCGTCTCTTGCCTCTTCTGCAGTTAAAAGCACAAGGAATTCGTCATGAGAGGCGCGTAACAAAATTTGTCAAAATTGTACTATCTAGTACCGTTCAATTCAGCATACCAAACATGACATAGAAGATTCTCTTTCTTGCAATATACAAGTAATATAATGCATTGAAGATCTATGGAAGCAAAAAATATGCATGGTAACCACAAATTTCTTAAGAACCGGAACTTACTGTATCAACCATAGTCTGCACCACATGTCCAAGTCGCTTTGCAAAGATGCTCTGGCCATAATTATAAAGCTCCATATCTAGGTTGTTGAGTGATGTAATCTTCTGGAGAAGTACCTTGGGAACATGACGACGAGCCTGAAAAATGGGAAGCTAAGAATAAGATTACTACAGTGAAAAAGCAGTCAGAAAATTCAACGTTTCAGGACTTGTCCATTCAAGATATTATACCTCTTTTGTAAAGTTTGCAGGAGAAATATTCTTCAAAGAATTTGAACGTCTCTCTTCTTGGCTGTGCCGTAAGTATGAAGTACAGGACTCATATGCTTCCATAAGTTTGCCAACAGTCATCTAATATGGCAACAGAGAGACCTTAGCCATGTGAAAAGGAAAGGAAAGGAAAGGGAAAGTTTCCAATCTCAAGACAAGAAAAATTAAATGGAAGTCACAGCTCACGTTCTTATTTGTTGCTTCGTCCTTGCCAATTGATGAAAGTTTCTTTACCTTTTTGTTAGTGTTGGTTCTCTGTAATTGAACAAAAGGAGACGTTAAAGTTAAAATACCCCTTTACCAAAACATAATCAGAAGAAAAAAATGTTGCACTTATTTACTTGATAATTAGCATCCACTCGGAAATCAGGTAGCAAGGAGCTCTGTTCTGCAGAAGTAGTAGTCACGGTTATGGAAAATCAATCTTTTTATCATGCAGGTCACCTGCTCACCCTCCACATTACAGGAATAAGAAATGCATACAAATTCAAAATTCAGTCAACTATTGAGTTATTTAACATCCCGGATTCAAGATTTCCCATCCAAGATCCATAGATAAATTCTCTATAATTTTTTATCAGTTGCAACAGAGACACAGTCAATCCGGTGCATAAATTGTTTCAATTTGCTAACCTGAGTCGCTGTTATTTGCAATCTCTCTCTTAGACCTCGATGTTGATAACTGAGAAATCACCTGTGCACCAACCACATTTGCAAACATTGAGGCTGATTCTTTATGGTTCTCAGTAAGTCCAACATACAGCATATCATCCAACCTTTTCTGCAATATTTACAACAATATACCATGGATGAGACAATTAAATGAATACATAATAGTAGTTACCAAAATTCGGAATACATGAGTATACAATGGCATGAATGATAGCAAGAAACCTTCCATAATTACCTTCGCAACTTCAAGCACATATTTTCCAAGAGTAGGATACTTGAGTACACAATGGCGAACTTCATGTGATTCTGTTAAATCGGAATTGTTTGTGAGTCCAGCAATCTGTAAAATAGGAAATGGTTAGGAAAGAGTGTGCGTCTAAACTCTGAACTAACGAGACGAGGCTGAGAAAACCATTAAAATCACAAATCCAGTTCAGTCTTTCTGGTATTTGCTGATATCAGCAAAATTCGATCTCACATTACACCGCCAGTGTCTCAGAGAACATTCAATGGCTGTCTCATTCTCCTATTCATCTCTATTTGAAACGTAACTTAAATGCCCTTTATAACTCAATCCAAAGAACTTTACAACACTAACAAAAATAATATTCATTAATCCAGAAGTTCTGGCAAATTGCTAGTTTCAGTGTCTCATAAATGCAGTCTAACATCAAAGGTGTTACAACATTAAGCAAACTGTCTCTTATTGGACAGAAATGTTGGATACATACTACTTCCCTACTGAAAAAAGCATGTATAATGTTATAGAAGTTACCCTTAATTCCTCAGAAAGCTAAAATAGTGGGACCAAGCATAAGAGAAGTAAAGAAAAACTCGTATTTTAGATATAACTAATTAATCAATATAATAACATGCAGAGAGTTTACAAGCTCAATCTTTCTGTTACTCCATATTTTGAATAGTTTATAGGTAAATTAAATGAAACAGAAACAACATAATTTTGACAGCCGAAAGTTCTTCACAAGGAGCTGAATGCTGCAAAGATCAAGAATAAGCAATAATCATTGAGTAGGTGGTTTACAACATCATTAAGAACTCACTACATCAATTTTCCGATCTTAAACCACATCTACGAGTTACAAAAGGTATTAGTAAGATATCATGGATACAAAATCGTATCGAGCAAAATAAGACTACATTACCTGGAAAGTGGCTCCATTGTGGACAATGTCCTGAACAATAGGTTCATTAATGAATTCATGTAGAGGCATTAAAATGTCTTCCATATCGTAGGAGTTATTGGCCATTGTATAAGTTTGGCCTCTATATTTTCTAGCATCCCTCTGCCATAGAGATGTAGAAAAGACTTTAAAGTTATGATATTTGATGCACTAAGATAACAAAGTAGCCTCACAAAGATACCACTATAAAATCTAAAATGAAATCAAGCAAAATAAATAAATTCTTGCCAAAAAATGTATGCAATCCAACCATGTAAAAATTACAGGTTAAACTTAACAATATAGATCAATCCAAAAAGCCAGGCAATAAATGATCAGTATTAACAATACAAAATCTACTACTAACCATGAAGCTTGTGTGAAACCATGACAGTATAATTGGTAGATCAGTAGGTCAACTTATGTAGAGCTAGAAGTGCTTGATAAAAGCAAATTGATATAATAGTTCCAAATACTACAATTAGTATGACAACACACTAAAAAAATCTATGGAACATCCAAACATATCATGAATAAACACTCAATTTTTACCAGGACCTTCCTGATGGTGAGAGAACCATTCAGAGATAATGAGGTCAAAGTATGTCAATCATCCACAACCAAATTCTACTACTGCATAGCAAAATGATCTTTTCAATTGGAATAGATCAATTTGGCATATAGATATGGAATGCAAAGGACAAAGTACACAGCTAAAGGTGAAAAAATAATATCTGAATTGTATTATCTTATATGTGAAGAAACATTTTATGATCATGGAACATAATTAATTAAGGTATTTCTGACAGTTCTACCTCTCTTAAAATTTTCAAGGTTACATTCAAAAGTGCTACTGAGCAAACATTTTGTGCTATCAAAAAGTATACAGTGTGCTGCAAGAAGACTTTACATATGATAAGTGTAATTTGTACACTTATTTTGGCTTCTATTCTTGATTATTTATTGCTATTGAGTGAATATCTATCTAATCTAGGTTTATATATGTCAATGGTAGGTAAAACCCCGATTTAAATACACTTGGATGCAATCAGTGTGAAAAATGTGAAATTGGAGTTGATTCAGAGAAATTGATGATCATCTGAATTGCACGTGATCAATTAAAAGCGTTAATGGAGCAATCAGAGGTGATTCAAACGTTTCGAGAGCTAAAGTTTGAACAATTAATTGCAAACTTTAGGAACTTGCATCGCATCAATTACGTTTTTCTTCCCAAAACTTTAATTTCGGATAATGTTGTGTCTATTTAGTTTGTGTTCTTGTATTATTAAGATGCTTGACTAGTTCTATAGATACTAGAATAACGTTGAACCCTATATTATGAAGTTTTGACAATAAATTCTACAGTTTGACACTTAAATGTTCGTTTAGTCTAAATGATTGTCATGATTTAATGTTTTTCAATTAATTGACTAATAATTGAATTGATGTATGATTTATATTGATAATTGGGAGAAGGAATAAGAATTTAGCACAAGTAGCAATCATTGTAAGGTCCTATAGATATTAAGGATAATTGCCTATAGTTTTCATGATCCAAATAAATGTCTTTGCAGCTTAATGTATATTTACATGTTCGCATTCGGAATAGAGATATTTCTGGGTCATATGCGAGGATAGATATAATTCTACTTGGGAGAAATTATTAGATAAATTGGAATAAATATTGTCAAATTACAAGATTAATTTTAAGATTGAAGAATATATGAGTATACAGGATCCTAGTGCTTTATCAATTACTTGAGTGTAACAGAAAATTAGTTAGACCAAGGTTACTAGTGTAAAATCTATCTCATCTCTATTGTGTATTCATATTCAATTAGAGTTAGGATAATTGAAAGTATGTTCAATACTTATTCCGTGTGGTATCGATACTTGAACTCTAGGCCAACTTTATTACTTGTTTACAATCCTAACACTTGCGGGATATTAAAATCAACATCATGGATTGAAAAAAAAAAATGATGTGTTAAACCAAGACTAGTTTAACACGAAACTGTGTATTAGTTGGTCTGAGAAACATAAATCAGAAAAAAGTATGATATAAATGCTAATATAATAGTCAGAACAAGGTAACAGTACTCCAACTGTATTATTTTGTTTCAAGCACAAGAATAAAAATGGTACTTCATGATGCATTTGCATAGAAAAATAAAGAAAAAATCCTAAAAAAATGATGCCCAAAAAAATATGCATAAAAGGAAGCATCAAACTCTAGTTAAAGGGCATACTCGAGCAAATAAATCTTCTATCATCCAAGGAACCAAATATTTCCATGGCCAGATATCCAAGGTGCTTACTCCACCCTTCTTAAGCCGTGGCCGTCTAGCCATTCTTCCCACAGAAGTTAAGTTAGGATATATCAGAAACCTAGCTGCTACCTCCACAGAAAATTCAAAAGTGCTAAAGACGCGTTCAACAGGGTTTCTAAGTATTGTCACCGCTGACGTTTTCTCCTTGGGAAGTTTGTATATGATGCTATAGTCATCATGAGTACTTAATAACCGACAGTTTGGTTTTCTGCGAATCGCAACAAAATTCACAACTTAGACATCTTGAAAAAGAAACTTTAGTGTTAGAAACAATTTTTCACATGATACAGAGTACAAGAATAATCACAATGATCCTAAAAAGTAAGCAACATTTTCCCCGTTTTCCAACTGTGGGGTGCCTTGATAGTCCGGTTGAAGGAAAGGACATGGACATTTGCTGATTATTTTCACCACTAAACAAGAACGAAGAGAAAACATGTCTCCGAAAATGACAATATTAAAAGGTTACGGCTTGGACCAGCTATAAAAATCAAATCATAGAGAGCCAATCATTCTGACTTTATCTTTCTTAACTTCAAAGAGGTAAAGTCTCATAGCATTTTTACAAGCCACACCATTCCTAAACAAGTTGTCAAACACTCATTCTGTACAAGCACAGTTCAAATAACTCGAGCTAATCCATTATTAGATTAATTATTTTGGATTATCTAACATGTGATAATGACCATCTGTTTCCAGCTTTCCCAACTCTTCGTGCTCACAACATCAGGCAAGTAGTGAATTCTGAGTTTGTGACAAGCTCACAATACTTGTGATCTTGGCTACCAATGCTCCTCACAATTGCTAAGGTGGCCTCATTTTGTTTTTGAAGGAGTGTTTGTGTAAGAACAAAGTGATTGGCTGATTGAAGATTTCATCAAACTAATACAGGAGTAAATAATTTGGAAGCTCTAACAATGATGTCCAGCATTACCTCGAATCCACCCGTAACTTATCATAAGAACGAGGACATTCCTGAGAATTTGAGTACAGCTTCCTCAAGAAACTACATACAAAGGTTCTAAGCATGAGAATAAAGCATCTGCATTTACCAGATAACAAATTAATTTTGAGAATGATAATCATCTTTTTGTCGTTCCTTGTATGAGGAAGGACCGAGTTGGCATATAGGTTCAGTGCCAGTACCAATAGAAAGTTACCAGTGAAAATATGTACGCCCTCCTGTTCGAGGTACATGAAGGAAAAAGAGTAAGTCCCGCAACAAATGTTTGTCTTCCTCAACTTTAGAATTAAGAGTTGATGATGCCCAATGCTTGACAGTATGTTCACACTGCTTATAGCCATCCTCGGCGGAAGATGCCTTTATGATGATAGGAACTGGGAAGAGTAAAAAGAGATCAACTATTATTGCAAAAATCCCAACATTCTCCTTATCTGAAAATGTCAATTAAAAATCCTCCTTGTAGAAGCAATACAAGAAAAATACAGCAATCGGTAGAAAAAGTAAGCTGGAAGGATTACTGATTAGCACGTCCCTCATTCAACCACCAAAAAAATAAAAAATAAATAAAAATAAAAATCCTTTTTCTCAAATGGTTTTGAACAAAGATTCTATATGCAAAACTTTTCCCATGAATAAACATTCATCACAACACTCGCCATATGTCATAAGATAACTCACTAATTCAAAAATTGAATATTCTGTCAGAGATATACACAAAGGAAATTTCTTTCAACAGTGCTAAAAAGAACTTACTTGATAGAATAAGCACCAGAATCAGGCGTAAGTTCAAATCAATATTCAAGAACCTCATATTCACCTCTCAATAACCTACAAAAACAACTGGACAAAAATGACAAATAATTCCCTTATCGTTAAATTCCAATAAATCCATAAACTTTCAAACATTCAATAGTTGAATTACTGCAAGCAAAACGCAAACAAAGTAGAAGAAACCTTAAAACTAAAAATCCAAAGAAAAAAGGGTAAAACATAACACGCATTACACATTGATATCGTAAATATATCGAAAGAAAATAAAAATAACGTACATATATTTGACAAACTTCACGATCAGAGGACCCACTAACGCCCCACTCCGACCGATGATGTTTTAGTGTAAATTCTTAAAATTTAAGGATTTCAAGTCCATTTATTCTCACAAAGAAACCGGAATTCTCGCTCCCTCTCCTCTCTCTCACTAGATGCTATTTGACAAGCATAACGGCGGGGAATTATTTAATGGGGAACAGAAATAAATTAATTGCCTTGACTCCCATTAATTTATTCAATCATGTTCTATAAGTGCTTTAGCCTCCATTTGGTCCCCCCATTAAAAGAAATGTGGTGTTTTGTCATATGAATTTAACACCTGGGGTGATGGTTAAAGGGGTGATGGTTAAAGTTGCGACAAAAAATGATTGGATGATAATATACTGCCTTTTAAACAATTCAATTAAGTTCTGTGGCCTGACGTTTCTATCATCTTGCATATCATTTAAAATGTTAGTGCAGCATGATTGCTCCTAAAAATATGATTCAAAACTCATTTTTCCCAAGAGAATCAAACGGACTGTGAGCCTCTGTTTGAGAATAATTTATAAACAATTAATAAAGAAAAAATTATCCATTTTGTTCCCAATATTTGTAACAATCATGCTACATGTTTATTATGTTTGACAACAAATTTGACATTTTTTAATGTAATAATCTACACCGTTGATTTTAAACACATCCACTTCATCACTATCCAAATTTCTTCTACCTAAGGGGATGTCGTGTACATCTAGCTTAATTGTTTTTTATAAACTGTTCTATATCATGTTCAATAACGACTCTGTCCTTCCCTTCAAATAAATGAAAAAATAAAACAAAAATAAAAAAAATGCAACGAGAGTCCCGAAGAATTGGAAGGTGTATTAAATTGAGGTTGTGACATATTTTAAAAATTATTGTAAATTTAGATGTCCTCAATTTAGACTTTAATGGTAAAATCTATTAAAATGTAGATGCTCCCAATTGAGATCTAGCCTCTGTTTGGTACACATTAAAATTTTCATTCTCATTTTTCTACTTATTTTCACCCACACATTCTTATACATTAACATTCTCATTCTCATTCTTCTACTTATTTTCAACCACACATTCTTCAATAAAATAATATTTTTCATCACATCAATAACTTTTCCTTCTTTTTCAACCACACATTCTCCATCAATCTACTATTTTAGAATACATTCTTCCAAAATAATGTGGGTCAAAACACATAATGAAATCAATGAAATCATTTAAGATTTAGGTGTTCCTAATAACTAATAAATTTATAAAGATTTCATTAATAAAGGGAATTTTAAAATATTTGGATAGATTGCAAATTTAAAAATACATATAATTAAATCTTTTGAAATTTTACTATATTTGATGAGATTTTTAAGAAATTTGTGGATCAAATTCAAGAAATTCATTAGAATTTATAATCTTTTAAAATTTATCAAAATTTTAGTTGAGGACAACCAGTAAAAAAAAAAAGCATGTTTGTATTATCACCGCAATTTTTATTTAATACACCATATTTTAATTATAGTTAAGCTCCTCATTCTTTCTTCGTTGCAACAATTATTTCCTTAACTTTTTTCCTCTAAATTCTTATCATCCATCAATTAGTAAGTCTTGTCTTTGATAATGATTTATATCAAAATATTTTGTTTTCATGTTTTCGAATTAGGGGAAAATATTTTTTTCGTAATTTTAATTAATTTAATTTTTTTAAAAATGATAAAAAAAAAATAAGTTATTGTACACTATTTCAACGAATTTTTGACATAAACTGTTATCAACTACAAAATATATTAACTTATGAAAAGTTTGAAGATAAAAATGACACGAAAAATCGCTAGGAACATAAGTGCTATAATGAACAAAGATTAAGAACTTTAATTATTATTAAAATATGGTGAAAAAAATAAAAATTGTGGTTCCGAGTATAATTTACCCATTAAGAAAATGTCCCCCCATTAACGGAAATAGTTTACTCAAGTATAGCGCTTCAACTGCTTCAAGAATAGTGGACCGCATTGTTCAGTACTCACCATGCAACTGAATTGGATTTAACTGACAATTAATTTAGTTGTACAAAATTTGTTGATAAAATAAGCACCAACAATATCTAGATCAATAATTTTCATTAATTTCAAAATCTGTTTTTGAAATAATTGACCTAAATGTTACCAATCAAATTTGTCAACCTACTTTGTACATATAGCATGTTTCTCTAACTAATCACTGCGCTTTTAGTAATTTTATAAACATTTACAAATATCAAATTTTTATAACAAAATAGTTTTAACTTTAAATAATTGGAAAAGGTACGCAATTTGGTGGCATTTGAACAAATCAAGTCGAGTCAAGTTCGACACGTCTAGCCTTTGGACCAGTCTCGTATCGACTTACTATGAGGCTTCGAGTGAAGTTGGCACGTCTAGCCTTTGGACCGGTCTTGTATCGACTTACTACGAGGCTAGGAACATCAGTTTGGCTCACAAGGAGTAGAAATCATCATTGTTCTCATTTTTCAATTTTTTTTTTTTTTATCAAGGAACCAAATACATAAAAAGTAACCTCGATTGAACTTGACTCGATCTAGAGCATGTTTGGTTTCGCTTGAATGATACGAAAGTAGCCAAAATGCCAAACTATGAACATAGATTACATTAGAAAAACTCCCCCATAGTCAACTGCAGGGGAGAATTTTGTGAACAAACCGAAAGTGATGGCACTACAGATGGTTAAAAACTGCAGGGTAAATGAAAAATCGATTTACCCTAAACCTTACTCTTCCAACATATGACCATATTTGTTACACTGCTCGTAAAGTTGCTACACTACAACTAAAAGAGGAAAATAATGTCACGTAAGAGAATAGGACTATCAAACATCGCTCGAGGAGGACAAGGGAAACGCAATATACATGAAAGATCAGGGGCACATCGCAAGTTAATTTTTAAGCTGTGCAAAATATTTCTTGTCTGCATTAGCGAGGCGATCCTGAAACATAGCCCACTCACTTCTGCATCTATCTCGTACCTGTGAAAGAGAATACAAACATTTCTGCTAGTCATTCTCATACATGCAGACAAACCATTACGAAAACTATCCTTAAATAAGTGGGTCGTCATGTCATGTCACTGTACTGAAATTGAAATTTTGAGGATCTGAACAAAAAAAAAATGATTGGGGGCCATGTGATCTATTTTCTCAGTATAGGGACCGCGGCTGCAAATTCCCTCAAAGATACACGATCATTTTATTAAGGGAAGCCAAGAAACGAACAGATTTTGGGGGATAGTTAACAGTTATAAATATGTGACCAATTCATCATGACAGGAAGAAAGATGTAGTTCTATGCAAATCAAGGTGGGGAACCCAAGAGTAGAGTTCCCTGTTAGACAATATAGAAAAAATTTATATATACGTACCCCTTTCCATGGAGCAATACCATTCTCAGGTTGACCCTGAATGTTGAAATACAGATTTTAATATTAGTGAGACAAAGTAAAAGCTTACCATAAAAAAAGAAACAAGCAAGAGGTGAAAAAATAGAAACTGACAAATAAAAAGCATGTCTAAAAAGGACAGAAATGAAGACAGCATGGACATCCAATAAGGGAAGAAGGCCCGGAAAGAGGGCAGATGTATTTATCAACTATAAGATACCAGGGAAAAAGTGCATGTTGTGCATGTCCAACACAAGTTTTCAAATATGCCTGGACAATGTTGCCATCAATTTTAATCTGATAGCCAAGTGCAGAACATCTCATTCATTTCAGGATTTGGTTCGCAACTTGACAGGCAAAAATCAGTCACATTTTCACATATTCTGGATGCTCCCATAAGAGTGAACATTATACTACCCAACATGAAACACAGTTTCTCGATATAATCATCAAAACTGATTTTCTTATACAACAGAAGGACTTGTAACTTAAGGAAAAACATATTGAGGAAGTACATAAACTTTGCTAATGTAATGGCATATGCAAAAGCAACAAAAACCAAGGAGATACAAAGCAATGAAGATGTTTTAGAAAATAGGGGATAGAAGTCATAGTTGCATTTCTACAACTACTGTAAGATAAAAAAATAGAAGAGAAAAGGTATAGAATTGGAGAAATGGGAAAACCCCGAGACCCCAGAAAATCTACTTCTCATTCCTTTTACAATCCCATATTCTTTCTTCAACTCCTGCAGGAGATAATTACATGTCTTGACAATATTTTCTTAATGGGTAACAGATTTTTCGATAGCATTTGGCTCTAACAGAAACAGTAATCATATCTGCATACTCAAACACATATTTTGCTGAAGGAAAAAATAATCTTTTGACCAACATGAACCTGTACTAAATTATATGCATTGACAGTAAAACCTTATGTCTTCAGATCACATCCCTAATATCAGTACTCAGTACTGCCCTAAAATTTGGAAATGTCCTATGCTAGGTACTTATCCACAATTAGAAGAGTGGTCCCTTCCATTTTGAATTATTGATTGACATATCTATTTCCTGGGAGCAATAGAAAAGCCTGGTGGCTTCACTCATCTTCTGCTCAAGAATACACTTGTCTAAACCAGGATAAAACTCTTCAATGCCCTCAATGGAATGTTTGAAGGGACTTCAACCAGAAGTACTTTTAATATCTTCTCTTGAGATCATCTCATTTAAATGATCAATTTATGGGCGATGTAGTATTAATATTCAATCATCCCAACACGTAAAGCAGGTTGTTGGACTTTTCAGCTGACATTTGACACTTGAGCAATATTCATACAAGAATAAAATTAAATATTGTGTCGGAATGCCCAGAAAGCAGGAAAAAAAAAGAAATATATGATTATGTAAATAGATTTACAAGTTGATGATGACAGACCTGACTTCCAAGAGATGGAATAACTTGATGCACAATCCATTGTGAATCAACAACACCAATTTTTTCGTGTGCAGGCTGCAGGGGTAAAACAAAAGTTAGAGAAGATCTTTAAAAAAAAAAACTAGTTACCCGCAAAATAAAAATATTTAGTCTGGCTAGCTGTCAATATGCAACACAGCAGGAAGACTTGGAACTCTTTGGTAGGCGGAAACAAACATATTTTTCCACGATTTCCTTATTAACTACTTCTATTTCATGAACGAGTTAATTTTTTTTCTTCCTTCTTTTATATTTTCCCTTAAAGGGTGAGGGAAGGGGACTAATTACCTACATGCACGCATGTGCGCGCACACACAAAAAGAGAATAGAGAGAGAGAGAGACAACTAACATCCACACATCTTCTGAGTGCAAAATCTAAACCCCATCCATGTACCAAATCATTCTGCAAGCACAAAATTAGATAAGTTAGTGCTGACTGTTATAGGCTGAAAGAGACTTACACGAAAAGAAGCTGATTTAAAGCACTAGAATGAAGAGATTTAATATAGAAAAAGTGAACATGTGAAGCAGTGTTATATGATCCCAAAACTAGATATTTACCTGGATCATATGCCAAACACATCTCCAAGCTTCACGAGAAAACACTGGAGCCATTATTTCCACAAAGCTGAATGCAAGCAAAAGGATAATGTACAATTGCATTATTAGGGCATTTCCCATAGGTCAAGGTGTACATTGTGAGTCCATAAAAAGATCATTTCATGCGTGCGTGTGAGTAGTTTATTTGATCAATTTTCAGAGGAAATCAACTTATGTCAACAAAATCTTGTAGGTATATGGGATTATGCTATTTTTTTCTTTCACATAACTCTACATAAGGCAATAATCTTAAAAAAACTACAAGACACGTCTCCATTCTTACAAGTTATTTTCATTTTCCTTTAGATATTTACCAATATTAGTATCGCTCTGCCTAACACATAAATCAAGTGGACTAATTTTGCTACTTTAATCCAAAACTATATTAGCAGTTAGTAATTTATCTTCCATGTCTAGTATCCAAGAGACGTAATAGAATCCTATTTCCTCTTGCCTTCGGACAATCAATTAACAGGTGTCCATCTTAATATTCCAACTTCACCTATAAGCTATGTTTCAATTTGCAGGATTTTTACCTAAATGACAGCACATCTTATTAAATTTTTATCAACATATTCATGTGAACACGAGACGAGCAAATATTTTTTATATATATCCACCACATTTTATGGAGTAACACACATACAAGGTGTGATTATCTATAAACAGTTCACAAGATCATAATAACCATCCTATTCCTATCCCCATAGCATCTGAGCTACTTATCAAGCACTTCTGTCACCAACCATTGATACCATCGACTTCCAATACCCCGTTAAATCTTTCACAGATTAATTGATAAATAGAGAGAGGAGAGAATTTACGCTGCACATGGAGGCAAATGTGGATCACTGCACCAGCCTGGTTTTTCTTCTGTGTCCCTATTTATCACCATCCAAATATACCAATATAAAAAGCTTGCACCAAACCAATCAACTTAAACGAGCACTGTATACACAAATGAAATCTTAGGTTCTTCCTCTATAGATCTATTAATTTATGTGTTCTGTTTTATTTCCCTTTTTTTTTTTTTTTATAAACCTACTTGTGCACTTCTCTGTCACCTCTCCTCTTTGTCATTTGCCATGTCAGTCCATTATTAGGTTCAAGACCAGGCTGGGAAATTTCTAAACCATGTTTCTTAACCAATTGCATATACCTGCCAAATTGAGAAATACCCATCATTGAGAGCAGAAAGAACATAATGCAATAAAAATAATATGAAAAATCGGAAATTATTGGGGACTACAAAAAACAACAATTACTTCTCAGCGTTGAAGTGTTCAACTCCAAGATCTTCATCCCAAATGAAAATATAATCATAAGCAGCTACAACATCAGGGTGCAGAAATCTCTTTGCATACCACCTAAATGAAGAAAAATTAAGGATAAAGAGAAGTGTTTAGATGTGGAAAGAAAAATCTATATTTCTTCAAAAAGATAGGATCGCCTGTCACTTAAAATCTGCACCTTTAAAAAAAAAAAAAATTAGCCCCTGTTTGACAAAAAATAAAGAGTTTTTTGGGGAAATTGAGTTCTGGAGTAATGATTTTTTTGTAGAACGTGTGATTAAAAAGTAGGAAAAAGCTTTGGGTTTGCGTGCAGAATATTTTATTTGTGAAACCGCGTTGTTGAAAATGAGTTTGAGAAAAAAAACTTTGTAAAAATGATTGTCAAACAGGGCTCGTATTATACTTTTTATTTTATTTCTATTATGCTAAAAATTGAATTAATTTTCCATGATGCTTGCATAACATATTTGAATTACATCCAGAGAAATTTATTTCTCCAAATAAACTCATTATTTTCTAAGAGTACCTGATGGTGACTTAGGCACAAAGCGAGGATATCAAGAAAATCATGACCACAGTGGATAAAAATGCAAAGCTTTTAATCCCTTCAAAGAGGTCTCATAATGTCACTAGTTCATGAGAATATGAACAAAACAACTAAAGAACCGTAAGCTAAAATTGATGAATCTTACCATTTCGTTTGCTTCCTAATACTAACATGTACTGCACGCTGTGACCACTCAAACTGATCCCATTCACTGGTCCGCCCATCATAGTGAAAAAGCATAATTTGAAAATCCTCAGAAAACTACAATATTATATCAAAATAAAACTCAGTATAAAGGAACCCTATAGCAATCATATTTACAATTATCGCAATGAAACTCAAACCGGCATAACCTTCTTCACTGCTGCATCAATATTATTCTTTTGCTCCAAGCCTACTGTAAAAGTTACTAGGTACTTTGGCTTCCTTTTCAGATCCTGTAAGTTCCAAAGCAATCTTATGAGCATACTCCAGTTACCAAAGTTTTTATACAATAGAAACTTCTTCTGGATCCTAGTCATATAATTGCTTTCATGCTGCTAAATATTCACTATGGCTCCCAACGTCATCATTCTTATTGTCATCCACACTGATGCAGGAGGATTGCATCAGAAAATGGAGTGGAAAGGATAGCAAAAATGCAAGTAGAGGCTAATATGCATAACTAATGAACTATAACAGAAATAATAAGTTTAAATATGACCACTCATCCAAGTATTGCATTAGAATTGTAGAAATAAATTGGCATTAAGTATGAGGATTCCATGACAAACAAAAATTATTGAAATTATAGCGGTAATACCAGTTCCACTTTTTTTAATCCTTACATCACTAGGGTCACCCCATAATCTTCGCGGATAAAAATCCGACTCTGAAACTACAATTCCCGGTGGCAAAGACTCTGCACCACGAGGGTTTGTAGGAGCATAGATCTGAGAAGACAAAAATAATGAATAGATCACCAGGAGAAGTCAAAGGTATCATAACCTTGCTATAGATATCAAACCAAGCATAGCAACGAATGCATCAATTATAAGAAAGCCATTGCACTTCAATCCATTATAATCATTTAACTACTAGATTAAAAAAAAGGGATAATGGGCACTCATCAAGTTCTACCAATTTTGTATCCAGCCACATATATGAACCAATGGAATGATCTTTACCGGTCTTCAAGGTAAAAGAAAGCCTCAAAGTTCCAGAAAGCCATCATAAGAATCCAAAGGAAGCAAAAGAAATACCTTAGGTGTTAAAGGAGAACTGCCCGAACCAAGATTTTCAGGAAAACTACGACTAGCAGAACTACGGCGATCATCATTAAAGGCTATATCAAAAGATGACATGAGACTTGAAGGTAAATTAATCTGCCAAAAAATAAATAATACAATGAGTCAAATGAGTGCCACATGATCTCTCAAGTAAGTTTAAATCAATTTCTGAGCCAATGTACCTTAGACAAAGAAACTGATGGAAACGAAACACCTATAAGATATCCAAGCAGCATCCCCATAAAAGTTGTTATAACGAGTCGAGCACTATCGTTTGACTTCCTAACAACCCCACTGCATAAAGAAAGCAAAAGGAAAAATAAGAACGCAACTTGCACAGAGCTTGGATTTATTTTTACACAGTTAATCAGGATGGCGAAGCTCTACGAACCTGCGGTGCAAGTTTCCCATAGTGATAAAAAGTTGCTCAACTCAAAGGTCGTGCACTAGGCAGAAACCAATTTCATGAGCAACACTAACGCATCCACCACTTCCGCAGAAGTAAATTTACACCTCACCAAGTAGAATTCCTGTCAACACACATTCAGGGAATAAATTAATACCAAATACTCACCCTCATTTCTAATTGATCTATTAATAACTACTCTCAATAACTTTTTAAATAGCCACAAAAACTAAAGCAATTTTGCATACCAAAATCTCTACCTAATTCAAAAGCTATCATATTTCCTATTTTACTACTAGAAAGAACCGCAGACGTCAGCTTGGAGAGAGAGTAAATGAACCTGACTCTAGAAAAGGGTAAAAAATAAAGTAACTTCAAGTAATTGTTTCAACATTTCCAACATAGAAAACAAGTTAATTCTGAATTCAATTGTCGATCTCTGAAGCACGAGGTACTGGTAACTAGCGATATTAACAAAATTGAAAATAAACAAAACACTAAACCCAAAGAATAAAGGAAATAAAAACACGAAATCAATGCGCTAAAATTGGGCATTTTTATCAAGCAATAATCTGGAGATGTGAGACTAAATTCATAGAAAAAATCTATCAAAGTTGCTTTTCGTTTCTGAAAAGATCGATCATTACAAACGCACAAACAATTTAATAAAAAATAAACATTTTGAGAATGAAATTTAAAAATTTTAAATTGATAGATAAAGTAGAAGGGAGGAATCTAGGGTTTGAGAGGCTTCCAAAATTTACCCTGCGATTGCTCGGTAGATGGAGAAAATGAGAAGAGAGGACCGTCTTTGTGTATTCCCGAGAGATCGGTATGTATGTTTTCGCTTCTTTCGGGCAGAAATTGAACTGAAATTAGGAAATAAATCCTAATATTATTTATACCTACAAATGTAGCAGTTTAGTTACTCAACTAAAAATATTTGATAAAATTCGATAATCGACATGACTAGTTCACATATTTATTGTTTATCGAATCTTATAAAATTTACGTAGTGAAAAATAAGACGACTACCTCGAAATTTGCCGAAATTAGGACTAGCAATTTTTCAAAAAAGCTTTCTAACTTGATCACGAGAAACAAATAGGCACTTCGATTAAGTTGCATTCGAACGTTGACGGATTCTATTTCTCAAAACAAGATTAAAACTATATGATTCTCAATACTATGTTTTTTTAATACATTATGTAGGGCTTTGTTGGCTTAGTTTTTTAAAAGTCAAATGTTACTTTCGAGACTAAGATTAACTTTTGAACATATTTATTAATTGTCTAGATGTATTTATTTGAGTAGAAATGTTTTTAGAGGAAATTAATTTAAAGTAACTTTCTAAAAATAAAACTCTTCTACAAAAGGTAGAAGCAAAGACCTCGACTTCCAATGAAATATTATGTATTTTTAATAATTGACGCTTCATCGTCCAAGAGAAAGGACATTAAATTCTTGTCCGACCTCAATTTTTTAAACTTGATTTTCACCCACATATTTTATGGGGCTCATAAATTAAAAAAAAAAATCACAACCATTCACACTTGACAATATTTCTTGAAGCATAATTGGCTTTGGCCTGGTTCAATACCATTGTTGATGGGACAAATTTATTGTACCAAGTTTGATTCGATTTTTGTAATCAGATCGAATCAGACCATCAAAAAAACCTTGCATCTTTTATTTGAAAAGAGTAGACATGAATAAGTTTTTCTCGTATGTGTTGATAATTCATGGTTTAATTATCTTATTAAGCCCATGTTTGGTAAGATTCAAAATCTATATTTTAATCAAAGTCGATAATTAATTTTAACTACAATTTTTCAACCGTACATTTCATCGACTTCTATCAAAATTTACTAAAAATCTTATTATAATCCCACCAAATAGGGCTAATTAACTTATTAAATGCCAAATTACATTTTAAGTGATAGTTAGGGAAACAGACAAATTGAGGGACACAAATTTTGCAGGATGTTGCTCAAAAGTCACTATTACTTGGTTGTTTGCCTACTTCGTGGGACGTTGTGATTTGCGTCTCTTGCTTGCTTATCAAAGAGAGAGCGCATGGATAAGTCACTCTCATCTGAAGTAATTCATTAAATTCAATAGCAAAAAATATATTTGATCGAACCCTTACGAGTTAGGTGGCATGAAAGTTGAAAGATTTTCGATTACATAATAAATAGTTATTCAGTCTCAAATACGTTATATGATTTGCTATCTAGATATTTTTTTAATTTTGTTGAATCGCTCTATCTAAATGAGTTTCCAAATTTAGACAGAGCTCAAGACATTATCAACTTACATTGAAGAGAATTTGTTTTTGTAATCGTCTATAACTATTTATGCATATCTGTCTTTTAGTAATTCACGAGTGTGTTGGAGATACTCTAAATTTCTTGCAAATGTCAAATAGGTCCTTGCACAATATTACATACATGTACGATCCAAATAGTAGTTCACGTTCAATCAGAATAATTGCCAATTAAGGAGTCGATTTGAATTTTGCTGAAAGTCTATAATTCTGAGTACAGAGACTTTAAATCCTTTCCCCACTCGATTTTGGCATTATAACTCAAATACTAGTTCGTCTCGAGAAATTAATACCATGTTTTCCCTTTACTTTTCTCTCCTCTTTTTTGACTCTTATTTTCATTGCAATGAACTTTTATCATTTGTACTTTATTTTTCTCTCACTTTTTTTACTCATATTTTCATTGAAATGAACTATTTATCATTTTTATCCCTCAAAAGCGTGTATCTACATTCAAATAGACAAAATTCTTTTGGTGGTGCCAAGAAAAGTACGTTGAGAATGAAGTTGCAACAAGATTTTTAATTTGGAGACTAACCCTTTACCAACTAGCACCAACACAAGATGTCAATTGTGTTTTCAAGAGATTTGCTAAGTAAATAGCCAACTTTTCACATTATCTAGTCTCCATTGAGAGAATTGTACGATGGGGGAGAAAAAATCAACATAGACACGTGAGAATTGAACAACAACGGACAAAATTAATTTTAATCACGTATTTCTACAGATAAACTAATATTTCGCCAGGTATCCACAATGATACGAGACAAAGCCTATCTATATACAATCCACACTCGAAAAGTTGAAGTTCGAGGATTATAAACTAGGGAACAAAATGAAGCAGAGTCTTGGAGGAAATTTTTCACAAGATCAGATGTCACCTCGGTCGTGGTTGTGTAAGGAAAGATTGCAATGGCCTGATAGAAGGTCGAGGAGACGAGCCCACAACGACCATATTCTGTAATAGGTTAACCATGTCGACCATGGACGGGTCTGGTAAGGTTGCAGCAGGCTCTTACTATCCACTTGAATCGCCTCGTGCAGTTGCTCTCTGCCATGAATGCAAGCTCAATCCACACAAAACATAAGCCCTTCTCTCTTGCATTTCCTCTAATTCAGCATCCAATGCAAGACAATAAACTATTAAATATTTCCTGTAATTCCAATTTACATGTTCATTTCATAATATTAATTATATAGTTATTAAAATTTTATGTTTAACCGTTGAAGATTTATGACGATAAACTATTGAAATCTTTGATAGGCATTAAGATTCAAATATATAATTTGAGCGTAATAACTAATTAACATCTAATCAATTAAGAATTCACGTGAATTTCTTATGGTGCTAGGACTGAAATACATTCTATTTCCCACAAGGTCACGCAGAGCGCACACTCGCTAATGTGGAATTTCCAGCCTTGTAAAGAATATTTTAGGGTATTGTACGAAAGAAAAAATAAAACTTTGTAGAAAGAAAATATCTTAAAAAGGAAATGTACACAGGACAAACAAGGGAAACACATACCTAAGATCACATCCACAATTTTGTATTAATAGGTGATAAGTGTATTTTATACACTTATATGGATATTTCTTAATTCTTTTAATAAATTATATCATAATTTATTGTATAATGTGTTTATTATGTGAAACTCAATGAATAGAAGTGGAATTGAAAGAAAGAATCAAAATTGACAAAAAAAATGGCAAAATTATAGTTTTGGGACTACAGTGTAAATCTAATGAGTCAATTGGATGCAACTTGAAATCAAAAGGGAGTGAAATATGATCAAAATATTTTCACAAATCAATTTTCAACCGCACAAATATTTTCAGATTTTTAGTCTGAGATTGAGACCCATTTTTGATATAGTAGACGTGAGAATTAGAAAAAAGCTCTATAGTAAAGTTTTAGCACTTTGAGTTATCTTTTCAACGCACTTTGAATCGCCTTAATTGAATATTAAAAGAGAAAGTTATGGCAAAAATATTAAAAAATGCACAGAGTTAGAGCAGTAGGTGGCACCGAAACACCCTCTTTCGAGAACAAAGAACAGATTCAAGGTGCCGCGACACCACTACATGGCGTCGCCCATTGCCAAATAGAGTTTTCAAATGCAATTCATTTTTTTTTTAAAGTCTAATTCAACAGGAACTCTCCCAAAACTTAAAGAAAATATAAATATAACTATAAAGAACACAATTTCAGTGGTGGGGTGGGGTGGGGTGGGGTGGGGTGGGGGGGCACACATAATCATCAGGATCAAAGAGCAAAAGCTAGAGTTTGAAGACTTCTGAGTTTGAAGAAAATTTTTGATGCAAAATCCAATTCTTTCCATAATCAAGATTTCAGAATTCGACTATGAACTATATACTTTTGTTTTTCTTTCATTACTATGAATAACTAAATTCATAGTTAGGGCGAATAATATAATCTGTGTGACCATTTATTTCTTTTATTTAAAATTATAGTTCTTTAAATACATATATATGTTGATTTTATTTATGAATTTAATGATTTGAATCATTTGGCCAATTATTCAATGATTTTGTAAATCTATGACAAATCCAAATGCGAGTTTTAGATTTAGACCACATAGTAAAATTCAATAATGTAGTATAAAACGTATAGATACTTATACTAACTAATGCTGCTGTTACATAAATTCTTAGAATATGGTTGCGTTTAATTAAGATTAATTCACATAGAAATAAGAAATTGAATTTGTTAAATAGATTCAATGAGAACTCGAGATGTGTAAATTGAATACTTTAGAAGAATCAGACTGAACACAACAATAATAATGAATCTAGATTGGTAAATTAAATGAGATCCATTAGTAAAATTGTAAGATCTAATTTCCGCATTCATATTTTTAGAACCTAAATTTAATAAATTGTATACACTAGATTAATTTAATTTAATTAGAATAATTTAGACATCAATCACAAATCTTATTATTTATTTTCGATCAAATTAAAGTTAGAAATAATTTAACCAATTGTATTTGTAATCAACTCATTGGTCCACAATATTATTTTTTACAATCTGTACATTTACGTGATATAAAATCAACAACAATACCCGTGAAACTCTCCCTCGGGGAGAAGATTAGTTTTCCTCCTTTTTCTGATTTCTTTTTTTTAAATTTTTTAACTTATTTTATGTAAAAAGATTTGAATAAAATCTACGGAGAAAAAGGATTTGAAATAAATATTTTCACACATAAAAAGGTGCATAGTGGCCCAAAGAAATCGTCCAATTCCCAATTACAAAACGTCTCTTGACGTTTAGCAATACTCAGAACTTATCAGACAAGAAATTTTGTCGCCGTTGGGACCACAAATAACAGCCGCACATTCATAATATGCTACATTATTCTCTAGTGATTGGCCTAATTAACTTGTAAATCCTTCATCTTGGCATTTCTAGATGTAGGTTTTTTGGTTCATCTAGATCCCACCAAATGAGATAAATTAATCAACCTACAGAATCAAGAACCATACTATCCTCAAAATGCTGCCTGATTTGTGGCTGTTGCGCACTCTCCGCAGTTCGCTTCAGACCCAAAGTAAGCGAGACCGAACCAAGCCCCCCAATCTCCATTCCACTTTGATTATATGGCGAAAAACCCATAAAAGATCCATCAATACTAGCAGGAATGCGATAATCAACTCTCGAATGATTGTCCTGATTCCGTATATTGGGATGCATGCATTCAGACGAGCTAATCCTTGAGAATTCCACTTGCTTATCGAATGCTGCACTTGAGTTGAGCTTATTCAAAGATTGGCTGTCATTTGACTGGACAGTACATTCATCTGGTCTACCTGTTTCAGCTGTTCCTTTAGTTTCTAGCATATGTATTTCTTCAACCATTGGTTTCCACACACGAACCCGGGCATTGATAAACCAGTTAGATACCTGAATTAATCGGACAACAAAATTAACATCGTTGATATAGCCCTCAACTGCTCCAACATCTCTAATGATGGCAAGATAAAATTAAATGTAAGTGGAACATTTCATAAACAATGGACTGCCAGGGATTTAATGTTCAAGACAAATAATAATGATAGCGTAAAGCCAGTGAAGGCGTTAAGGTGGCTGATATATCATATTTAAAGCAAATAATTTGGCCTGGAAGAATAAAAATAACGTAATGAATGTCTAATACCTGGTTTCTGGTTAAGCCAGTCTTAGCAGCTAGCATATGCTTGTCTGTGTCTGTAGGATAACTACATAAATATAAATTTACGTAAGAAGACGTTAAAGTGATCGTACATGAGCACATCTGCATAAATCTCAAGAGCGTCCTACTATGGAAAGTGACGTGATTGCACGCCCCGCAGAGTGAGAGAGCAAGAGAGACTTACGGGTGAAGGAAATGGTCAAAAAGCCAGGCTCTAAGAATAGACACGGCATGTTCAGGTAGGCCTCTTTGGGGTCTCCATACACGTTGGGTTTCAAGAAACCCGAGATTGCCTCCAACTTTCTGCTTTTGAGAGCAGCTGTCTATGAACTTCAACCTTGTATTATCTGTATCCACTTTATTATTGCTCCCATCATTCATGGGGGACGACAAGTCTTCCAGCAAGGTGCTGCTTATGCTTCGGAGTTGGTCAGCTATGGCATTCTTCAGACACCGAAAATGCCTAGAAACTGTCTTCAAAGCTAAAGAAATGTACGGAATAGCAGCATTAAGACCTGCCACCGATTCAAAGGATGAAAAAACCATTTGCATCTGCTGATGATACTGCTTGTACCTTCTGAAAACCTGGAAAAACACAATACACTACCATAAGAAAAATTGGGGTCCTAAAAGAAGAAAAAATGCATGCTAAAAGCACCAATGACATTCACAAATTTAATTTTGGAATAAGTTCCACCGATTGAGAGGTATTACTCATCACTGCACCACACAAATCTACGTTTGGGGTTTGACGTCCTTGCAGCATTTGTAAACATAGTACTAAATGCGTTACATACAAATCACAGTAGGCTCGCTAGACACATACTAAGGTTCCTTGTCTACATGCCTAAATAATTGTTTTAAACTAAAAGAGAAGCAGAAATGAAGATGTATTTTACAGTTTGTAGCTCCCATCCATCTCGACTCCTCAAATTAGAGTAATTGTAGAAAAGAGAGTAAAGTGATGGATAGTTGATAGCACACTTCATTCAAATCAGCAGAAGGGAAGGGAAGAATAACTTACATGCTAAATTTCTCTAGTTTTCATCCATTTTTACCTACCTTATTTAAAGCACAAGTACATGTGTGAAAAACATATAGCCGTGATAATGTACCCCCCTTCCCATTCCTCCAATGGACCAAAACGCAGGCTAAAAGATCTAGCCTGCAAATTTCCCTTGATCACCGAGAAAAAGTATAAAGCCTCACACTACCGGGGGTTTTGTACTTGGGTAATTAGGTAAATGTTCCCAGCACATACTCTTCTGTGTAATATCATGACACAAGGTCTCCACCACATCATTGATAGCGTCACATCTTGATCTTGTTGCTTTAATCAGTATTAATGATAATGTTAGTAACATAAACTACTGTTAAATGCAACAAATCACAACATATCAATAACTGGATCAGACAAATAAAATTGAAAAAAGGGAAACTACAGGCTATGGCAGCTTAGCAACCGAAGGAAAAAAACTAACTTCATAAATGGCAGTTTGTCAATTTGTAAGAATTAGTTTGCTACCACTTCGAATAGTATGGAGCAATTCTTTAATCTAGATCATGAAAGCAGCATTGGAAATGGCAATAAAAATGAGCTAGTCAAGACAACTGACCTCATCCTGCATATTTAACAATTTAGCCTTTCTTTGTAAAAATTCAGGCCAACATGAATTTGTCGAGCTATTTTCACCTCCAGGCTCATAAGCCTTCTCGTTTGACCTATAAAATGTGAAAGACGATCCACGCAAATCCCCAGTTGTTCCTTCTACCACAGGTTCTGAACCACTAACATCACCAGAAACCCTACCTTCACCAAAAAGATTAGATACCCCAGGCATTTCACTCAACTTAGGACTTGCATAACTGGAAAATTCATCCAATAACTGCTGTGCTGGCTTCAAAAATTTTGAACTTCTGAGAATGGTTGCATAGCCGGTGAAAGGACCAAGAGGACCAAGATTACATTGAGCAAAACTTGATTTTCTCACTATATCTTGAGAAGGAACTCCTAAACTATTACTAGCAATCAAAAGGTTTTGATTGGAAGACAAATATTCAGAATTCAAGGACATGGAGTCTGGGACTGCAGTGAGATTAATATTTCTTGAGTTCAAACTGTGGGAAGGATCTCCATCAAAAAACTGAGCTCCATGTACCTTACGGGATGGAGCTGATGAAAGCGATAAAGAAAGGCCCTGAGTGTTTGAATTGTCATTAGCAACTATTCCAGAGTCTCCATCGGCATTTTTATTTGCCGAATAGTCCAGTTCACTACTCCACTGATGACATACATTGGCAGGCTTACTTGTCAAATCAGACGAACTTTTAAGGCCTATTTCATCTGCATAAGTTGGAAGAAGTAAAAGTTCTCCACCACCAACAGCCCATGAATCATGGATAGTCTCCTTGGAGTTTTGCTGCCTAGCGAAAGGCATTTCAAGGGGTTCAGTTGCCAAGTTTGCTGGATGAACAACTTCGTGCAATTCAGTTTGGTAAAGTGAAGAACTATAATGCACATCATCGCGATGCTTTTCCAGATTTTGATCAGGAATTTCAGTTGGCGGTTTAATGAAAGAAGAGTAAACTTCTTGGTGTCCATGGTAAGGCTTGAAATCTAATATAGATAAAGGAGTATTGCTATTTTTCAAAGAACCAGATGAGCTCTCACTAACAAACAACAGCTTCGTATTACTTCCACTGCCGTAACTAGCTGACCAATCACTGCTTGACTGTGGACCAATGCCATTCCAAGTGCTAATATATTGTGGGACATCACCTGCAGTGGCTGAAGAATTAAAGGTTGACAACAATGTTCGTGAAGATTCCCCAAACGAAGCCACTCGAACCCGTTTATCAGATTCTGCTCCCCTTGGTTCTTGATGCACCATTATATCATCCTTATTAGTCAATAGGGGTTGTTTATTTGCAGGAAAATTAAGCATTTCCGAGTTAAATGCTGAGGAGGGGTTACTACATATATTCTCATCCCTACAACTTCGAAACTGAACAAGACCCGAGGTTAAACCATGATGGACAGATGATTGTTCCAAATTGTTGGCATAGGCTTCCAAATGATGGAGCTGGTTGGAATCATGCTGAACTCTTAACTTATCGCGCCGGCTTTTTTGAGCAACGTGCAATTCAGGACTAAAATTTCTCATCTCCATTGCCAAATAGTCTAATTACACGCCAATCAATTGATTAGCTTTTATGTAGAAGAAAACATTACAATGGTGATGTCAATAATTTAAGAGAAGATAAATCAAACAAAAAAACATTCCCCTGCATGAAATCACATGCCATTAAAAAGTGTCTTGAATTATATAGACAAAATAAAATGGGAAAAATAAAGCTCATCATATACAACAACTACAGAAGAAAAACCCAGGGATGACAAAATAATTCACACAACACATGCTACAAAAAGAGAGAGAAAATACATGGAAATAAACTGGAATTCATGTGATGATACCCACATAGACCTTAGTTCCATCTTAAAACGAAAACGTGTTGTCATGAGAGGAGTAGCTGCCTAGCTGGTGTCCTTATACGCTGGTTTTGTTAGAGTTTCAATATTTATTTATCAAGAAATTGCGTTGAAAGCTAGAGAGAGAGTGTGTGATTTCTTGTAGTCACAGACCTAGACAGCATACCACCATACTGGTCCATATATACCCACCCCAGAAAACTTCCACAAAACTACAGTAAATAGACTGTCGTTCACTGTTCAGAACATGCATCCTACAAAGAAATTAGCAAAACTTTTCACCAAAGGGGAAAAAGATATTTGGCCAAATCTGGAAAACTTACAAAAAAAAACACGAAATCGTTATAGCAATACTGTAGCTCGCAGGATGCAGATTTTACAGGTACAAACAATAAGGTTTTACTTTTCACGGTTCACACGGAAACCCTAATTTTTTTAGTCCAATAGTTTTATAATTCCAGATACCAAAAGATCTGAACAACTGTGAAACCCACAAGCGGATCCACTTCATGAATTTCAAGAAACTTCACAAACAATCATAAGCTAGCACACATATATATGGAGCTGATCAAACTGTGAAAAGCCTTCCTTTTTTTGACCTGAACTTTGCAAGCAAAGGAAAATTTTAGAATATGCATGTATAAATAAAGGAACAGTAGTTTGAAGTCAGTTCTTCAGATGAAATCTAAGAAATAAAACCCAAAAGATCAAGAAAATTAGCAGGAAAATAATGCTAAAGAATTTACAAAGTTGTATTATCAATTACCTCTCTATCACGAGATACAAGTAACAAGATCTTGATACTCAACAAAAAAGAAAAACCTTTCGATTGTTATGCGATTTCCCGTCGAGTTTCCGACGAACTTTCCGGCGAAGAAACACCCATTTAGCTTCAACGTGTAAACAAGAAGTTGAAGCTTTTACTTAAGATTAAGAACAATGGAAGAGTCGTTTCACCGTTTAAACGACGCCAATATATAATCACCATTGATTAACCTTTCATTTCTCATGAATCTACAAGAAGATGAATAAATTATTGTTCCCAACTTGGATGTTGAAGGTCGAAACACTCTCTCTCTCTCTCTCTCTCTCTCTCTCTAATTGCTTTTTCGATGTGTCTATATAAAGGAGAGACAGTGGAGGTCACTGTCTGCTAATAGCAAGCTATTAACCCATAAACCGGAATATAAGCATGATAATTAGAAGTAAATGAATAATTTGAAAGATTAATAAGCCCATGTACATTAAAAAGAGTTTTTTGAAAAAAGATAATAATTTTAAAATAGTAGTTTTTTTAGAGAATATATAGTTAATAAATAGAAAAAAACTAGGGGTGTGTTTGACCCACCTTATTTTGGAAGAATGTATTNAATAGTAAATTGATAAAAATCTGTGGCTGAAAAAGAAGGAAAAGTTATTGATGTGATGGAAAATATTATTTTATTGAAAAATGTGTGGTTGAAAATAAGTAGAAGAATGAGAATGAGAATTTAAATGTGTACCAAACAGGGGCTAGATTTACGCACAAAATATTGTGAGAACGCATGGTTAAAATAATATTTTTTTCATAAAGGAAGAGTTTTTGGAGAATGACAACAAACGTAGACTAATGGGCAATTCTGTTTGTATTTCAGTTTTGTGTTTTGAGTTTTGAATTCATGTTGGGTTTTGTGTTTTGAGTATCCATTTTGAGATTGTAAAAAATGTGTTATTCTTTGTATTTTGAAAATACTCAAAACGCGCTTTGAAAATTTTGAATTGATTATAACTGAAAACACTAAAAATGACAAATTTGTCGTTTTGGATATTCTTTGTAATTTTTTAACTTGTTTTCAAAAACGCGTTTTTTAAAATGTGAAAGAGAACGCGTTTTCACTGTTTTGGAAAATCGAAAACAGAAAACGACTTGAAAATGGTAAAGAGAACAAACCCTTAATGTCTGGAAAATGAATAAAAGTTGCACTTCAAAAGTAGGTTAAACGTAGATACAAACGCGTTTTCACTGTTTTTGAAAAATCGAAAACAAAAAAAGGGTTGAAAATGGTAAAGATAACATACCCTCTCTTATAGTATTTTTGTGAGTAAAATTTAAACTTAAATAAATTAGTTATTTTGCTATAAATTTTATTTTTCTGTGCATCAAGTTTACATACACAGTAGATTCACTAAAATTAAATAAGTAATTTTCAAAATAAACAATTTTTTATATTAAAGAAAGTATATTTTTTGGTTTATGAGGACCTGATTATCAAAAAGTAGTAGAAGTGCCATAGGTTAATCATAAAGGGTACTTGAGGTGAAGCATTTGGCTGCGTTCTTCTTAAAGACTTCAAATTTAAAACTATGTACTTTCCGAATTTGAGGTGTGATTCACAAATATTTTTATATTAAATTATAGGGATGAGTAAAATTATTGTCGAATAAAATTTTAATAAATTAATTAAGGTAATTGAAGTTTGTTAACAAATTTCAAATTGATCATTGAAATTAATTTTCTTAAGTTTCTAATGATTATCCTAATCATCATTCGGCTGGAAACAATGATCTAAAATCACAGGTGTCGTTGAATCAAAGAGGACATAAAATTGTTAATCGATACGTTATGCAAGACTAAAATGTCCCATCTTAAAATTAAATTCAACAAAAATACAATTTTTTCATCAACTCGATGCTTATTAAAATCGAACAAATAAAAGAAGACTTATTTGAAAATTACGATTTTAATTGCAATTAAAACAACATTTTTATAGTGTGGCATATTAGTTAAAATCACCTGTGTTTAAATTGGAATTTAACGGTGATAATAATGGTTTTAGGTTAACATTACAATCAAGTGATCATTAGTGTAACTTAAAGAAACTTGAGAATTTATGTAATTAAAAAAAATACTTCCATTGATGTTTTGAAATTTTAAAATACTCTAGTGATTATTTTAATTAAAATGACGTATAAGAAGAAAACTTAATTTGATTATACAAGATATCCATTATTTTCAAAATGTATTTTTTCTTTCATATTTTTAATCACACATTAATTAATAAAATAATATTGAACCCAGTTACCCAAACTAACTTTTTTTTTCTTATTTTTGAATAAAACATTCTTCAATAAAGTATATTTCAAAATCATTTTTGACAAAAAAAATTGGGCTCAAGCATGCGATTTAATATAATTTTAGCTATCATTTTTTTCGATTATTTTGAATTCACCGTCTAATGTATTTCAACTCAATATATCATTACGAAGTTTGTTTAAATACTTTGAAATGGCACTAAATATTTATTTCTACGCGTGAAGAACATAGATTGGAAATAAGCTAAAAAGGATGATGGCAAATTAAGAAGTAACAAATAAAATATTGAAACAGTTATATTTATCATGTCATATTTTTCTAATTCTAAATACGAGTTGTGATATTTTGCCAAGAGTACTTTGAACTGGTATTATCAAAAGATGTGAAATCCAACTGAAAAATATTGAAACGGTTATATTTATCATGTCATATTTTTCTAATTCTATATACGATTTGCGATATTTTACCACGAGTACTTTGAACTAGAATGTATCGAAAGATGTTAAATCAAAATGAAAAATAAAAAAAAAATTATTAAAATCTATTTCTAATAGGTATTTCTAGCTCGTTATTTTGAACTCATTATACTTGAGACGGTTGAACTCGAAAAATCTTCGTGGAAAAATTTTGTGCATTTTCAATGAAAATTTTTGACTCTTTTTGAATTTTGTTATTGGTAAAAAAAATAAAAATACACATTAGGGAAAAATATCTTAATTACTATATATTGTAAGACGGTGTAATGATTTCGTCACCTGAGGTTACAAGCATTGAGGAGCGCACCCCGCCAGATCTTTTGCTTGGGGACAGTAGATATGTTACCGATTACCGATAAATATCCGGTCAGTATAACTGTACGGTAAAGCCTGCTTTTATTCTCAGAAACTTACACTTCTACGTTGCAAGTTTCGATAACTACTAGCTAACAGGCAGTCAGTGATATTCTCACCCGAGGAATGTAGATCTCCTACTTTTAGCACTAAGTGAAATGTCATCCGTTGGATCGAATCAAATCTTGGACCAGGATTTGCTGTACTCATAAGAGTAAATTTCACTAATGGTTACTAAATTTTCAAATAGGTCACTGAAGTATTTTTTTTGACATATTCAGTCCTTGAAGTTAAATAGTGTTACTGAATTGGTTACTAATCCAGCATAGTAACTATTAAACCTTCACGTTGGTTAACGACCGTCAAAGACATCGATTCATACCAACTAACCACCTGATTTAGCTCTTTGCAGCCTTTTCAGTGTTTATTAATGATGGAAAATCAGGTCACGATTATAGGAAAGGATTTGAGAACTTGTAACTGAACGTATACGTTTCTCTTTATAAGAATCACGTTAAATTTTGAAAATTCATATATTTCAAGATTTGGCCATTGAAAAATGCTGCTCGGCATGATGGCCTCTCACAGAAGGGGGGGTAAGATCGCGAACCTCACCCCTCTGTGAGAGGGCTGTCAGCCGAAGTGTACACCCAAGAGCGTACCCTAACACAGTCCTTGGCCATTATGATCATTAGTCAATGTTAAGTCCAGTAATGTAATATTTTTAATTTCTTATTAATTACACTGTCCATACTGTACAATAAAGGTTGAACAGTGTAATAAATGATTTAGACAGTAAAAACACTGTTCTTAAAAGTGGCATAAATAATAGAGAGAAGAAAAGAAGATTTTTTAAAACAGCAAAAGGAACAATGACGTCACAACAGAAAACCTAGTTGTTGCCCTAAAGTTTATCAATATATTATTTTTCCTCCACTTTCGCAATTATTATACATTGTTTCCTCACATCTTGAATGACATTTGAATATGGGACCGAAATCGATATCATTGATTATTTTAAATATTGAAAAAAATAATGATAAAATTGTGTGTCATATGATACAGTGTAAAATAAAATGTCAAAATGTATGTGTAGCTAGATTATTAACATAACATGTATACAGATATAAGATGTATTTGTTAATTAAAAATTAAAATAAATTTGAAGACACAATTGTCAATATGAGCTCTGGTCCACTACATAAGAATAATAAAGCAAAAATGGGTGCTCGACCAAGAAATGATGCATGTCGTGGCAAGGCACGATGTGAAGAGCAACTTACATGTATCAGAGCTTAGTAAATTAGTTTTTTCACAAATTTAAACCTATAATATTTATAAATCTTCAAAAGAATTACAAAGTTGGAAAATATATTCCCCAAACTTTAATTTATATGTTGTGTGACCTTCATGGGTAGTGAATACATTCTACTCTGATTAATTAGTAGATTTTGTGAAAAATGATATTTTTAAAAACGTGTGATTATAAAAAAAGTTAAGAATTCACATAAAAAGAATTAAATTCTACGAGTCAAATTTAGGATGAAATTAATGAGACTTATATGTCGTCAATACATGGAGAAACACATCAAAAGCATACACATACATATATAAATTTCTCTCGTATCTTGACAAGCATTTAAACTTTTAAATGGATAAATTAAAATATTCGAAAGTTGAAAAATTATGGCATTCTTTGTTTCACGATCAGATTGGCTATTTATATGATTGATTATTGTATATGATAGAACGCTTTAAGCAAAGTAGGGTTCTCTATGTTTGTGTGTTTGCATGTTCTGGCATACACAACCACACAATTGGGATAGCCACTTCCAAATTAGATCACATCATAAAATGCTTTAAGAAGAAAATATGTTTTTTTCAATGTCTTTTCATACCATTATTAGGGGTTGTTTCATAATTTTGGATAAAAAAAATTTGTAGAATTTGACAAAAATTGAAAAATATATTTGGTTAAAAGTTGATTTGAGCATCTTTGACCCAAAAAAAAAAGTTTAGATTTCTCCCAGACTTTCATTTCGAACTTCATTCAATTGAAGTCTCCTCTCCATTGGGTTCTGATTGGATCACCCAGTTAGATCGTATTAAAATTTAGTATATAATGTAAATTAGAGTAGCGGAGAATATCATGGTAAATTATGATGGATAGTATTCTTTGAATGTTTGTTCTAAAGAATATTATTTATCATACCCTTTCTTTCTTAGCCTAAGCACACTTCTAAGTTCTAACTACCGCATTATGGTATAAGTCGATCATTTAAATAATTATTTTTGAAAGAAAATTAAAGAATATTATTTACAATAATACTATCAATTTATTTTATATTAAATTCATGTTTGGTGATGATTAAAATCATATTTTTAGTAGTTTCTAATAAAAAATATGAAATGTGTAATTGAAAAATTGTTCGTAGCATGAAATGGGTGAGTAAAACTAATTATTAACTTTTGTTTAGAGTAAAATATGCATTCACTTCCCTACCTAGTAGGAGCTAAATTTTTGTATGGCTTAATTCAATGTGTCAAACATAATCTAGAGGTTTCAAAATATCGGGTTGGCTGGTCTATAATATGGCTCACAAATAGGGACGACCTATCTATATCGACGGGCTATGTTGATGACAAAATTAAGGACCTGTCAATGCCAATATGTCAGGTATGTATCTATCAATTACATCTCCAACATTGCCTCATCTCGCACCCACTATCGATTAACCCCCAAAACCACCACCCTTTAATTCCTGCACCACCACCCCCTTGCTGCTGCTGGAGTAGTCATGGGCTCGGCTTGGCCCTCAAACCCACGAGTCGAGCCGCTCGTGGATCGTTTGCTCGAGCTCGAGCTCGGCCCACGAGTTCATGAGCTCACGAGCCAAGCCACGAGCCCACAAGCTTTTTGAATTTTATTTTTTTTACTTTTTCACGTTTTTTAAAAAAATTGCGGCTTGTGTTTTCACGAGCCGAGCGACTGAGCCGACGAGCTGCTCAACCCGTTTGCCATCTCTATGTTGGAGGACGGCTTCAACACCGCGAAATTTACAATTCTCACATTCGTCCTCCACAAAACACGCACATATATACACACATAGATATCACTATAGTAGAAAATAGATTAACTTTGGCAACTGTTCAAGGAGGACACGTGTAAGAATTTCCAATCATCATCCTTTTTTTCCCTCACACAACCATTACCTCGTCCATTTTCACACGCAACATTAACAACACCCCCTCAATCTACTATTCACCTCTTTATGGTTGAATCGATATAGGTCAAGCAGTTTTCAGGTAAGAGTGAGACTGGTGGCATGCAAGAACCTTGTTTTGAAATTGGGAATCATGAATTTGAGAATTTTTCTGTCGTCTCAGCGATACTTCCGTGAGTATTATTAGTTCCAATTGAATCTATTGTCGTCTTCAGTGTTGAAACATGAGATCATTGACTACACTGGTTTATGGTTTTTAGTTGCTTTAGCAAAATTTATACGGAAAAGTTGTGACCTTGATTTTAATTTGATGACGGAATTATTGTAACGTTTGTGTTAAAATTGTTATTTTTTGGAGGCATGACCTGGTTTTCTTTTTTATTTGAGAATTAACCGTGGTAAACCCCCCCACCCCCACCCCCCCTCTCTCTCTCTCTCTCTCTCTCTCCAAGTACAACAACTATGCGATCTAGCTTATGCAATAGAGAACGAGACAAAAATGACTTAATTTGATGATTTCAAGTTTGTAGTTTGTTTTCCCTGCTTTTGGAGGACTGCTATATGGATATGATATTGGAGCCACATCTTCAAGTACTATTTCCATTCAGGTATAGATTATGACAAATTTAATTTGTCTCGTGTTCACTGAAGTCATCAATTGGTGAAGAGTCGGACTGTTCTATTTCATAAGCAGCATTATGTTTTCATTTTCTATCACTATTAAAATCTTGATCATTTTATACTTACATTTTTTTTTGTAATTAGCACATAACGTCCTCACCTTTCAATATTATTGTGAAATACGTCCATACATTTCTTTTTTTTTTACATTTTCACCCTTATTTTTACATTTCATTGTGTAAAATGTCATTTTCATATTTTTCTCAATTAAATTTTGTGAATGACAAATATACATTTCTCCTTAAATAAAACAAAAAAAGAGAGAAAAAATTAATTGCAATCATGATCTCAATTTTTTTTTTAAAAAAAAAGCGTAAATGAGTCTCAAATAAATTATTAAAAGGGTAATTATGACATAATGTTCATATATTTCACCGTTATTGCGAAAAGCGTTACCACCTTTCATATTTTTTTCATTTTCATCCTTAATTACACATTTAATTGTGCAAACCATTATTTACATCCATTTCATCAAATTTCTCAATAAAGAACTGTGAAATAATGAATATACTCTCATATTTAAAAAAAAAATATTTTTTTAAATATCTAATTCTTGAATAATTTACTTGGGACCCGTTTGCACTTTTAAATTTTTAATTTTTTAAATAAATTTAATTGGTGCTCGTTTGCACTTTTTAAGAAAAAAATTATATTTTTTAATAATTTATTGGGGGACTCGTTTGCACTTTTTAAAAAATACGAGGATGTGATTGCAATTAATTCTTTAGCCTTTTTATTTAAATATGAATGTATATTCGTCATTTCACAACTTTTATTAGGAAATTGGATGAAAATTGATAGAAATGAAGGTTTGCGCAATCAAATGTGTAATTAAGGGTGAAAATGTCAGAAAATAAAATGTATGGATTTTTTTGCAATAATATTGAAATATATGGGCATTATGTGCTAATTACCCTTTTAATAATTTATTTGGGACTCATTTGTACTTTTTAAAAAAATTGAAACTATGATTGCAAATATTTTTTTTCTTTTTCATTAGAAGTTTCTTCGAGGTAGTTTATAAAAATAGACAAGCGCACGTGGAGAAATAGAATTTATTTACATTTACAATATTTTTGGGGTGGTTGTGAAGTAGTAGTGATTTTTGTGGTGAGTGTTGGTTTGTTTGAGATGTTGATATTGCTGCCAGTGGGTGGTGTTGCCGGTTCTAACGGCGGTGCGATTGGAGGCAGTGGTGTCACAAATTATTTTATTGATTGTAACCAATAAATTGGTTAATGTGTGATCAATAAGCAATATGGAACAAATGAAATAGATAATTGTGATAATAAATAATGTGTGACTTAAAAATTTGTTAATTTGTGACCGTGTAATAAGTTGTGACTTGTAAAATTTATGATTTGTGACCGATAAATAAATTGTGATTTATAATTTTTTTGATTTATGACGATAAAATAATTTGTGATCATTTAATTCGATAATTGTGACCAAATTATATTTAATTTATAACATATATTTTAATTAATTATTTCATAAATTTAATTTAAACCGTATTTCTAAGTTTTGAAATGAGTTATATATAGAATTTCCCCTTAATAAAATGCCTCAAGTAGACCTCAAGGCATAAGCCTCATACGGCTTTTTAAAATGAGTTGCTGTCAATTTAAGAGCTCTGTTAGGTTAAGTAGTTATGTATATGATGGTTCTTCTATTTTTCTTATGGTGATGTAGTCTGAGTATCTCCTTGGAAACCATGGACGCTTTGTGACCTCATCAGTGGAGAAGAAAGAACAAATGTTGAAAGCCCACGAGGAGATAGCATCAACCGAAAGCTGCACCAAGAGGAAAATACAGTAGTCAAAGAAGCTCTGGATGTAGAAGGCAAAGTGGACAAGATTGATGGAAATGTAATAAGCACATCTTTTGCTTATCAAATGGCTGCTTCTTATTTACAATCTCATACAAAAAAAATTCGTCACTTCGAATCCTCGAAATTCATGGGAAACGAAAACTTGCCTAAAGAAACCGGTGAAATAGAGAACAGTATCGATATGATAAACCTGATGTAGTTTCATTCATGGCAACAACTGGTTTGGATACATCAATGGTTGCTGTAAAGGAGAAAGTAAAGCAGATTGTTGCAGATGATGTGAATTCGACTCACTCATCAGCATGTGAGTGGTTCGTATGCGATGATGATCAGAGCGCCACAAGATTCTTTGTCATTTAGGTAGGATAGACAGATCTTCTTTATCAAGAATTGCTTCTATGTAGTGTATTAGACTATATTCGCGATGTGGCTGTGACGTAAATATGTTGAGGCATAAGACCATGTTTGGCTAATCTTAAGAAGTGTACTTGTTAGGAAATAAGTGAGTAATGAAATAAATTTAATTTTTTGATCAGTGAAATTGGAAATAACTAAGTTACTTATTTTGATAGTAAGATTCCTCGGAGTGACTAACTTTTCTAATGTAAAAGACAAGTTTAGCGAAACCAACTAGACTATTTCAAGCTTGTGAACCAATGTTGAAGATATATGTGAAAATGTGCATTTATCATTCTAAAGTTTCTTTCTGGAAAGCCACGGATTCCTCATAGAAGATTATTTTTGTAAGTACAATTGATACATTTTTTTCCCATTTTAGGAACTGGATGTGTTTGTGCGAAGAGGAATTTACGAGGCTGCAAAGGAGATTTTACCTTGTTATATAGTTCATTTCATCCCACCTTCACAATACCTGTCACATTTACAAACGTATTTCTCTAAAATTTACGTACACTTAATTGTTGCACGTTCACCGCATTAATAATAATAAAAATATATACACACTATCTATTTATTTTAACTATAATTATCTTTATTTTAGCCATGGGAGACCACGGACTACCCCACCTCAGTGGAGCCTATTACGGCCCTTCAGCTCTGCCACTGCACGACGTACCACAGTCCCGTTCGCCACCTATAATAGCTCAAGTTCACTATTCACTCAAAACCAACACCAAAATAATTTTAATTCTCTCTCCTCTGATTTATTGTTTATAGGTTGTTACAAGAAATCTTTGATGAGACACGAGAAGAAAGAGAAATCGAAGTTTAATCGCATTGCTAATTGTATTCATCCATTATGTCTAAAACTTCCATCATTTTCAAGTTTAGAGAGATACTTCAATGTGATAGTAGATTCCATAAAATATCACGACGAAGCCAAGGGGAATCCTTGTCAAAGGGACTAGGAGAGGGGTTCAAATGGTTAGTCATAGAGTCTCGAAGTACTCAATCATTCTAAGAGCTTGACTCGGTTAAGATGCCCTTTCCCTAACGGGCTCCACTCTCTACGGTTAGCTAGCCCCAAAAAAGGTGTTTTGGATTACAACTTAAAGAAACACAATACAAACTAGAACGGTCAACAACTTGGGCTGTAAATGGCATTATCTCTGGCTTGCCTCCACAATTTCTGTTAAAACGGTTCAGACCCTCTTCTTTTTGTTCATAACAACCCCTGCTTACCTAAACCTTGTCCCCAATTCACTTGAATTGCCTCTGAGTCCTCCCAGGTAGCTTCTTCAATAGGATGATCAGTCCATTGAACAAGACCTTAGGCGTGTGCCATTTTGACTTTTAACAATGTTAAGAGTCTGCTTATCGTTCAACATTGAATTAGGTACAGTAGCTGTTCTATCACCATTGCTTTATTCCCAATTTTCTGCTTCAGCAATGACATATAAAATGTGGGGACTCGAGTGGATTTTTGCATCTGCTGGTAAAGTCAATTGGTATGCTGCTACTTCAAGTCTTTTCTTTTTCTGATAAAGTCCATAATACTTGGGAGTTTTGGTTTTGGTTGATTCTTTTCGCCAAAGGTTGCTGTTGGTATGGATGTAATTTTAAGTTCACCCAATCCCCTCACCTGGAACACCCTTTCTGTTCTTTTCTGATCTGCGTAAACCTTCATTCCAGCAGTGGCTTGTGCTATGCTTTCTCTCAAGTGATGATCCATTTTATATATTTCCGGAAGTACATCTTCTATTATAGACCTACGGCTAATTGGGGTCAAGGGATTCCATTTAGAGCTTCAAATGGTGTCCTGATGATGTCTGTATGATAGGTGGTATTACACCACCGTTCTGCTAGGAATATACATTTAGCCCAAGATTTTGGTTTACTGTGCCATACACCTAAGCACGTTTCTGGACATTGGTTCGACCTTCCAGTGGAAGATACGGGTGCAATGTCCCTTTCAGTATGTTATATAGGTCGAGTAGCGGCTCGGCCACCATGCAAACCAGCTCGTTCTTGCATATGAAGTGAGCTAAGGGCAAGCTGGCTCGTTTTTAAAAATTCAGGCTCGAATCACCCAACCAACTCGCCCCTTGGGTAGAGTCGAGCCGAGCCGAGCAAACTTGCGAGTCACTACGGCTCGAGTGTGTGTATGTTTTTTTTAATTAAAACCCCCCAAAATATAATGAAGATGTGAATTTGTGAGGAAGTAATGAACATAGAAAATTATACTGTTGAAAGAATTATAAAGTTATTAAGCTTGTTTGAGCCTCATTTTTTTCAAAACTCATTTTCAATTACACATCATACAATAAAATAATTTAACATGTAAATCGAAAACTTTTCATTCATTTTTGAACATAAAATTCTCCAAAAATCACTATTCTAGCGCACTCAAACAAGGACTAAAGCACTCATCCTTTATTTGAATTCGAGATTGGCTATTATATGAAGTCAAAGTTAAAACTATACATGAATGAATGGTTATTGTATTTTTCTTTTTTCAAAGACTCGTGAAATATAAAGGT
>CAIGRP010042673.1:0-24146 GCA_903798385.1 Fraxinus cuspidata
AGACTCTGAATCACTTTGACGGAAAATAGAGATATCATGCTACAATTTTGCAATTTTGGCAGGTGGAAAGAACTTTGTGCAGAAATTTTTAGCTAGGTCGTTCCATATATTGATGCTGGCAATAGGTTGAGAGTCCAACCACTCTAGTACTTTATTACGTTGTGTGTGTGGGAACAGCCTTAGTCTGATAGTATCGTCTGAGATACCCTGACATCGGAAGTGTTGACACATCTCCAAGAATCGAAAGACGAGGGTATGTGGGTCTTCAGCTCTGCCATAAAACTGACGTCCATTTTGAAATAGATGTATGACATTGGTCTTTAACTAGAAGTTAGGCTATCCAAAAGGAAGATAGACGATGCTGGATTGCCTCTAAATGATTTGCGGTGTCATGAAGTCCCCAACCAGGATGTTTCTCTCATCAACAATTTCCTCTTCCTTGACTTGAATAACTTGTTCGTTTTGCACATTAGCCATATGTAATACTGCTCTTTCTTCTCTTTGCCTACAATGAAAAGTACGTTCAATTTCTGAATCGGCTGAATCAAGTCACCATCAAGCGACCTTCGCATACAAGCTTGAAAGATGATCAAAAGTATCACTTAGATAAATTACTATAAAAAATAACTAACTAAAACAAAATAAATAAAAATAAAAAATAATGTTCGAATTAGTGTCCAGATAAATAAAATTAAACTAAATTCAATCTCCGACAACGGCATCAAAAACTTGTTCACGAGAATATCGAATTAAAATCACCGCAAGTGTACGGTTCGTTACAAGTAATAAAGTGGACTTTTTGAGTCCAAGTATCATCCCACAATGATTTTTTATTTTAAATTCTAATTACCGTAACATAAACCGAAACAATAAAAAGTGAGAGTGTTTATACAAGTATGAATGAATTAACTAACTAAATGCAGATTTACGATGAATGTAAATTTGGGTTTTCGAATGTATGATGAATGTACTAGGATCACAAATTCCTCTGCAATAATCTTTTTAAATGAATGAATTAACTAACTAAATGCAAATTGACGATGAATGGAAATTTAAGTGTTTTCTAATATGATGAATGTACTAAGATCAAGAATCCCTAAACCTATTTCTGTACATTGACACACGATTAAAATATTGAAGAATCAATGCTCCTAAATTATATATCAGTCTCTCTCGACTAAAGTTAAACCTAATTCAATATGTGATTCGACTATATTTCTATGACAGATGCGAACATATAAAATTGCACGATGTTTTGTGAGCACTTAAAAATTCAAATAAGGCATAGCGGTATATTTCTGTCCCCTATTGGACCATATGATGATTTATATATGTCGAACTAAAATTTAAGAATCAGATTACATAGTTTATCTAACCCTAGTATAGAATTAATATAGTCTAGCCCGGTAGAAAAAAGAAAATAAAAAAAACAATGAAGAAACGACATCACCACGATTAATCTTGAATTGAATATTCGTGTTCTTGGAGTTGATCTCCACGTTCTTGCCTCTCTTCTATGCTCCAAAAGCTTTTCAAAAATATGTTGCAATGCATTTCCTTCACTTTTGGAGGGCCAAAGGATTTTAAAAGGCGCTCCAAGATTCATTTCCATAAAAGTTGTAATCAATTAGGAAACCAGAGAATTTTCGCCGACTTGGCCTAGGTGGGCGCCCAGTAGGAAATGGGACGGCTGCCCAGGCTTAAAAAATGGCTCATGTTGATGATGTTGATAAACGGTATAACTGGGTGGCTGCCCATTTATAAAACTTTCACGAATTTTCTTTTCAGCCATTTTCTTCATTCTTTCTTTCATCTTGGTCTTCCATATCAAATTACTTTAATTTTAGTGTTTCAACTTCTACTCAAATGCATATTAGTCCCCAAACTTCTATTAATTGGCCGATTTATCCTTATTTCGTTTCCAATTGCTTAGAAATACGTCCAAAACTGAAATAAGTTAAAAGTAACCTAAGTTAAGTAAAATACAATAATAAAATGACACAAAAGCTTAGTAATATGGACCCTAATAAGTGCACAAAAATGAACTTATCAAGTAGACTAGAACGAGAAAATACATTTTACCAAACAAAAAGGCGCACATCTAAGTGTGTCTAGGCTGGTATTTAAGAACAATGATTAGAAGAAAAACATAATGAAAAGAATTACAATAGCAGCTAGTTTATATTTGATCAATGGACTCTTGAAGAATCTAGTTAATGATGTACTCGAACCAAACATAAAACAAGTGTTAATGGCCGAAAAAACTTCTTGTTTCTTTTTGTCTAGGTTTGAACCTGGAAAAAAGGTGTTGTTTATGATAGTTGTATTAGTGTGTCTAAATTTAATGTTTTGCTTAGTTGAAAAACAATATGAAAATAGTTAAGCAACAAACTAAATTTTCTTCCAAATTGTTATATTTTAGAAATGGGAGAAAATGCTCTTTTGGTTATTTATACGAAGTGCTAAGTGCAAGTTGTCTAATCTGTTTGCTACCACTAAGTCATACATTTCCAGATTAAAATTTAAAAGTCACCATTGCATGTATTCTTACAAGCACCTTATGTTCATCTCATATCCTTCAACTAGATTGGACATACTTCAATTAAATGCGGATTTATTGTTTCTTCCATAATTATCATTATAGTCATAATCGCAATCTTTAGTTTCTTTGGCCTCCACAGTTTCTTAGTGTGTACAAATACCATTCAAGTTTCTTCTTACTTCATGGGTTTCCCGAGATACTATAGTTCTTATGCTTCCATAATTTCTTTGGCCGCCACAATCTCTTGCTTATAGGAATACCTTTTTGCTTTGTGGTTTTCTTGAGACATTCCAATGCTTCCATAATCTTTATAATAACCATAAAGTACTCTTCAATTTCTTCGGCCGCCACAATTTCTTAGTTTGTGGGGTTTTCTAATTTCTTCTTGCTTATTGGGTTTCTTGAGACATTGTAGTTTTTTGTACTTCGATAATCTTCATTATAATTTAGTTATACTCTTCAATTTTTGGGACACCATAATAAATTGGCCTACGGAGTTTATGTTGGAAAATTTCGTGTATGGAGTGACGAACAACGCCGAGAAATCCTTCAAATAACCTTTAAAATTTGTAGAAATTTCTACAGAGTTACGGTAGGAAATGGACTCCAAATAAATCCATAAAAATGTGCAGTATACCAGCAATAATATCAAATCAAGGGAAGTGTAGAATACTTTGTCTTTAAATCGAATTTGCCCCGCAACGGTGCCTACGGTTTATGACAATCAACTCCCAAGATACAATGACTATCTTCTTGTGTAAGCAGCACTACAACACACAAGAAATGGCGAACTAGAACTTGGTTTACAAATTTCGGTATGCAAAGTGAAGAAAACCAGAATTTATACAACAAGAATGCCAAAATTTGGTTGAGAAAGGAGATAAAATGAATGTTATATGATTGCATATCATNATGTTGAAGGGTTGTGGACGAAGTAGTGCTAGCCAAAACACAACAGTTGCGCATTTCCAGATTTTTGCCCCATGTCCGCTCGCTATGTTGCTCGAGCGATAATTTCAGTGAGCAAGTCACTCGTTGTTATCTAGAGCGTCGCTCGAGTGACAATGTCATCCGATTTTCCACATTTTTCCTTCCAATTTTGGACCACAATTTCTCATTCATCTGAAATTGGTTTAAGACACTAGTTATACACGAAAATCAAAATTCTCTTTCGGGGGATTCGCCCCAAGCCCCACATTTTGAAGCGGCAAAGAACAAATAAACGGGATACATTTTAGCTTAGGTTGACAAGAAGTCACACTTTCCAATGCTTGGTTTTCAATTCTTAACCAATTTTATTCGTGTTTTAAACCAATTTCCAACAAGTTCTTCATGTTTCTTGGGTTCTTGAGCATTGTAGTTCTTGCGCTTTCATAATCTTCATTATACTCACAGTCAACCAGAATTTATGCAACAAGAATGCCAAAATTTGGTTGAGAAAGGAGATAAAATGAATGTTATATGATTGCATATCATTGGTGTGAAGATTGGGACGTCTCTAGGGTCCTATTTATAGATGTTGAAGGGTTGTGGAAGAAGTAGTGCTAGCCAAAACACAACAGTTGCGCATTTCCAGATTTTTGCCCCATGTCCGCTCGCTATGTTGCTCGAGCGATAATTTCAGTGAGCAAGTCACTTGTTGTTATCTAGAGCGTCGCTCGAGTGACAATGTCATCCGATTTTCCACATTTTTCCTTCCAATTTTGGACCACAATTTCTCATTCATCTGAAATTGGTTTTAAGACACTAGTTATACACGAAAATCAAAATTCTCTTTCGCGGGATTCGCCCCAAGCCCCACATTTTGAAGCGGCAAAGAACAAATAAACGGGATACATTTTAGCTTAGGTTGACATGAAGTCACACTTTCCAATGCTTGGTTTTCAATTCTTAACCAATTTTATTCGTGTTTTAAACCAATTTCCAACAATTTCTTCATGTTTCTTGGGTTCTTGAGCATTGTAGTTCTTGCGCTTCCATAATCTTCATTATACTCACAGTCGTACTTTCATGACCTACCACCACTTGAACATCGTCCACATCAACCAAAATGTTACCGCAACCTCAACTCCACAATCCACTACCACACAACCACAATCGTACCACCACTACCACCACCACATGTACCTCATCCACAATCGACGACTTCACCTGCACCTCAAGTCCACCACACAACCACAAGCACCATCTCCACTTCTATCACACCACCACCATCGCCACTTGCACCTCAAGTCCACTACCAAACACTAGATCTGTAGCCATAGATTTAATCACCATTGAAGGAAATTCGTAGAAACACGATATATCAACTCTACACACACACAGGGTAAATTGCATATTTAGTCCCAACCTTTGCTCAAATTACGATTGTCTCTACAATAATTTATATGATTGATTCTTTTTCTAACATTTCATAAATTCACAGTTAATCTCCAATGACGGTTTTAGTGGCGCTCCGCTTGAGAAGGACCAATCTAGACAAGTATTAATGGCATCAGCCACCTCCTGCCTATCCTTTTAATGATATTAGTTATCTCCGCCCATGAATCTAGGGTCGGTGATGAGTGGTGATAAGGGTAATTTTGGGGGTGATAAGGGCTTAGAAGAAAGAAGACGGCAACATGTTGCTATAGAAAGAATAGAGAGAGATGGTCGTCGATTGCCATAGATAGAGAGAGTGAATATATAGATAGCGAATATATAGATGGTCGTCGGTTATATAATTATTTTAAATAATGATTATTACCTGGTTATTGAAAGAAAAATAATTATATTTAATTTTTGAATTTAAAACATGATTTTTTGAATTTGTAATTTAAAATGTAGGGTTTAGGATATTTGTTTTTTTTTTAGTTGGGATTAGGATTGAGGTTAGAACTATCACGCCGTGAAGGGGATTGAGCAAAAAAACATGAATTTGCAAAAAAAAAATTTGGAGAATGAGTTCAAATAGCCACCTATCGATCTCTTTTTGTCCAACAGATCTTTGACCAGGTAATCAATAATAAAGTGAAATTTAATTATTTAAAAGTGTAGAAAGACCACTTTACCCTTCCCTTGTAAAACAAAATTGAATATTTATTCACGTAAAAAATTATTTATTCCCAAATTGAAGGGGGACTTCATTTAAATGGCCTAGTCAAACTAATTATTAGTTTAAAAAGTCCAACAACTTTGTTTTTTAGTTAGAAGGCCTAAAGATAAATAAAATGAAAAATACAATTTGCAAATGACTAAAATATCCTTTTAAACAAAAAGACATTATTACCATAATTCATCTTTCATATTCTATTTAGCCCTAAATCAGTTTTGAGTTCCATTTCTTTTTGTTGGAGATCGATATCTCAAATTCTCTTCTTTCCTTATCATCATCTTCCCTTATTCATGAAATCTTAAAATCAATTTTGGGTTTTTTCTTGGTTGAAGGCAGCCTACATGTTGAAAATTTTAGATTTTTTGAATTCAAATTCTATTTTTTTTCCAGCCTTTTTGTCCTGATGAATATGCTAACGTGTGCTTGATTTCTTGAAAATAAGACTATTTCACTTGAAGAATCAATTGTTCATATCATTGCGTTCTTGGAAATGGAGGGCCATATGCATATAATGGAAGTATTTGTTATATACATTTCTTATTTGTGGGTGCCCATGAAAGTTGTTGGCATCCGACCTCCGAAGTCATTAAGTACAATTTGTTGTATGCATTAAACTTATGTTAATGTAAGTTCAGATATTGAGATCAGCTCGGATTACGTTATTCCTGAGGTTCAAGGGGACATAATGATTAAAAATTTCTTACATACTGTACAAACAGTAAATCGACAAGTGACATATACAAGGTCTTACTTCAGCGCCCACCAATTCCACCAATCACATGTCTTAGCTTCATTCCCTAAGTAGTTTATTAATTGATGAGGACCACATGTAAGGTGAACTCATAATGGCCTGACAAGCCGAGCTCATTAACCAATCCAAATGTGCTAATAATGTACTTCATCATCTCGGTACTGTAGCTAATAAGACAAGAAAACGAAGAATGCGTGTAAACTTTTCCCTATAAAAGAAAGAATTGGAGCCTTGATGAAGGAAGAGAGAGAGAGAGAGAAAAAAAACAAAATAGCTCAATAAATACTTCATATTTCAAATATCTCTTTGAAGTAAAAAAGAGTAAAAATTTGTAGTTACAATAATATAAAAATTTTCATTTACATTTTCAGTTGGCTTGAATCTTGTTCATACAATTTTTTACATCAACAGCTTGGCGCTAGAAGGAGGGCCTTAACTTGTAAAAGTGGCCCTATCTCTCGAAAAAAAATAAAAAAATACCATCATGGGTGACTTCTCACATCCACAAATCAATTCCATACTTGTCCTGAACAAACCAACAATCCACAAAACATTGGAAGACGACGAGGTCAATACGAACCTGCTCACCCTCAAATGGTCATGATAAGGGAAGCCATTGAAAAGTTGACAAATGTAGTCAATAGATTAGAATGAAACCAAACTCATGCTCTACCACCAGACACTAAGGTGGAATCCCCACACAAGGAGAGAACCAGAGAACCTCCTACGAGAAGGAATCTCAAATTCTCAGGAGAAGAATCCTCCAAAAGCCATACTAAAGAGGTCAGGAGCTCTCCCATAATAGCAAAGCCAGCTGTTGGGAAAGCTAGCAGTGTATTTGATAGATTGGGTTCTCAGCACTTCCTAACACCTTGGAGTAAACATATTGAGCCCGATATCAAACTATCATTAGAACAACCAGATCCTGAAATGAGTGCCTCAAGAAAATGGATTGCTGATTTGGAAGCGAAAGACAAAGGAAACATGGAGGAATATCTCACCGAACGCCATTTTCCCTTTACTAAAGATATCTTTTCTGAACCTTTGCCTGAAAAGTTGAAGATGCCACAACTGACCAGTTACAAAAGAGAAGAAGATCCTCTCAGCCATTTGGACAAGTACACATTCTGGATGGAACTGCAAGGAGCATGAGATGCCATAATGTGTAGTGCTTTTCCAATAACCTTCGAAGATAAAGCCCAAAGATGGTTTAGAAGGCTACATTAAAGATCCATAAGAAATGGGAATGACCTTGCCACGGCATTTCTGGCCAAATTTATGGGTTCTAAAGCGAGAACTACGCCTAAGGAGCACTTGATGAGCATTAAGCAAGGAAAAACCGAATTGCTTAAAGGTTTTCTCAGCAGATTAAATAAGCAGTCCATGGAGGTTGAGAAGATCTCTAATGATACTAAACTTATGGTAGTTTATTTGAGATAAGGCTTAGAACGAGGTATTGGCGGTCTGTACATGAGGATGGACCTCGAACGTACCATGAGTTTCTGAGTCGAACTGAAAAACATATAAGTACTGAGGAAGCCACGTCAGACCAGAAAGAACTCAAGGTAAATCGACAGTCCTCACATCAAGTAAAAGAGAACAAAGTGGTTAAAGATTTTAGTCGTGAAAGGAGAAAAGACATGAGGGATCGAGGTTGTCCTAAGTCTTATCCGGATAGATTCCACGAGTATCACCCATTAAATGCCACCTTGGAGAAAGTTTTCTTGCAAGTGAAAATCTAAAGGGAGAAGTGGAATTATTAATTCTATGAGGTGATTTGCAAGAATTTGTGGCTAAACCCAGAGAGACGAACCAAGCTGGCAATCAGCAACCTAATCAACAAGGAACGGCCCAGGGAGTTCAGTCAGGTCTTCAAGCTCAGGATCCTTTACCCCGAGCTGAGATTAGAACTCTAATAGGTGGTAGTCAATGCCTTGAAGGATCCAGAAGAATAAGGCGCTGTCAAGCACCCGATGTCCATATCAGACAAAATTATAATATGAGATTACCAGAGTTTGACACTAACATTTCATCATACCCATAATAGTTTGGATTTTCAAAAGAAGATTAGTACATGATTTTGTTAAACCAAAGTGATGCTACTGGTGATATCCACGGCTATTGCTAGGATACAAGTGCATCCAACTCTAGTGGATAATGGGAGTTCAGTCAATGTGTTGTACTTCTGAACTTTAGAACAAATGGGAATCCAAGAACGTTACCTCCACCCATACTCCAGGAGGTTACAAAGGTTTTCTGGTGAACCTATTGAAGCTCGGGGTCAAATTGTTCTTAGTGTGGAGTTAGGTGAACTCCCTTTCCAGAGAAGAATCTTAGCAGATTTTGTTGTTATCGACCTTCCTTCCCACTATAATGTCATATTGGGGAGACCTATACTGCACGAATTACAGGTCGTCACCTTAATATATCATTATTACATGAAGTTTTTCACTCCAAACGGAGTTGGTATAATACGCGAAAATCAAGTCGAGGCGAGAGGTTACAACATTGATCTACCTAAACCTCAGATCCAAATTTTGCGGAGCCAACAAAATTATTGACAAGGGAGGCAAGGTTTAAAAGACCTATTATTGCCGATCTCTTTGAGATTGGCATTACTGAGAAGTACCGCATAAATGCGATGGATAATCAACTTTCGTTTGAAGAAAAGAAAGTAGATCTGTATCCCATCATGGAATCATGGTAATCTCAATACCCGTAACATGAGTTATCATTCCTAAAGTTTTAGTTGACACAAGAAGCACTCTCAACATACTCTATGTTAACACACTGGAATGGACAGGAATCCCATTGAATTTTCTACAACCACATTGGAACGTGATTTTAGGACTCAATGGGGCAATTACCAAATCAAAAGGGTTGATCAAGCTCTCTGTTGAGATCGGTGAAGCTCCAGGCCGAACTAAATTGAATGCAGAGTTTGTAGTGTTTGGTTCCAATTCACCCTATGACGCCATTATGAGACAGCCTCTGTTGTTTAATCTTAGAAAAATTGTGTCAATGTACCAGTATTCTCTCAAATTTTCCACACATCATGGTGTAGGACAAGTTAAGGGAAGCAGAGACACTGATGAGAAATGTCGGATGAAGATATGTCTAGAAAGGAAGGATATACATATTTCCTCAAAAAGTTCATATGGTATATCAGATCGAATCCTATCTCAACTCATTAGACCCTCGTGTAAGAGTAAAAGGTGGAGAACCTGTGGAGGAGATGGATAAAGTGGAGGTTGGGTCGGACGACCCTCCAAAAGAACTCAGAATAGGCCACGAACTGCAATCACCCTCCGTGGTCAGATTATTGAGTTCCTACAACAGAACCTCGATGTTTTCACTCCGAATCAATCGGACATGAAAGGAATTGACCTAGGAATCATCTGCCACTGGTTGGGTACCGACCCAATGGTGTGACCTAGATAGTAATGACGTTGACCTATGAATCCAGAGAGATATGAGGCCTTAGATAAAGAGGTGCAAAAGTTATTTCATAATAGATTTATTCGTGAAGCAAAATATCCAAGATGAGTTGCTAACCCAGTTCTTGTGAAGAAAAACAATGGAGATTGGAGAATTTGCATAGATTTTATCGATCTGAATAAAGCATGTCCAAATGACAGCTTTTTGCTACCAAGGATAAATCAAATGGTAGATGAAACAGAAGGACATGAGTTGCTTAGTTTTATGGATGCATACTCAAGGTATAATCAAATCCTTATGTATGAACCGGACCAGGAACATACCACTTTCATCATTGATCGATGTTTCTATTGTTACAAAATGATACATTTTGGTCTTAAGAACGCTGGAGCCACCTACCAACATTTGGTCAATTCCATGTTTGCTAAGCATATTGGTAAAACTATAGAAGTGTATGTTATGATATGTTAGTAAAGAGTGCAGACAACTAGGATCATCGACAACATTTTGCTGAAATGTTTGACATCTTGAGAATATACGGGATGAAGTTAAACCTGCACAAATGTGCTTTTAGTATGAGCTTAGGAAAATTCCAGGGTCATCTAGTAAATCGCTGGGGAATCGAAGCAAATCCGGAAAAGATACAAGCTATCATCGAAATGCATGCCCCAACAAAACGTAAGGAGGTTTACAGTTTGACTAAATGAGTAGCTATCCTCAGTCGTTTTATGTCAAAGTCAACCGATAAATGCAAACCTTTCTTTGATGTCTTACGAAGGGAAGAAGTTTGAATGGACCCTAAATGTCAACTTGCAGTGTATGAGCATACTGCCGGTGCTGTTCTGGCTAGGAAGGAGGGAGGAATATAGCATCATGTTTACTATGTAAGCAAAGCTCTTCATGAAGCTGAGCTCTGTTATTCTCCCTTAGAGAGACTAGCTAATGCGGTGGTTATGGTAGCAAGGAAGTTGAGGCCCTACTTCTTGGAACATCCGATTAAGATCTTAACTAATTACCCATTAAGGCAAGTTTTACAAAAGCCTGATACTTCAGGTCGGATGGTTAAGTGGGTAGTAGAGCTTGGGCAGTTCGACATAAGATACAAGCACCGTACCTCCATAAAGGGACAAGCTCTCCCTAATTTTGTTGCGGAGTTCAGTTCAGATTCAATAGAAGAACTCCCTCACGACACTCCATGGGAACTCTTCGTTGATGGATCCTCTACTGGAGCTCAGTCCGGGGCTGGAGTTGTTTTGATTAGTTTGAATCGCCAGTTATTCTGCGAAGCATTATTATTTGACTTCAACGCCTCGAACAATGAGGCTGAATATGAAACACTTATAACATGGGTGAGAATGGTGAAAGAAATTAGAGTTACTCATTTAATAGTCTACAGGGAATCACAATTGGTGGTCAATTAGTCAACGAAGCTTGCCAAGTTAGGGAAGAAATGATGAACAGCTATCTCCAAGTTGTCAAGCAAGGGTTCAAAAATTTCCAAACTGTGCTAGTCAAACGAATTCTCCAAACTCAAAATGGTCATGCCGACGCCTTAGCTCAACTAGTAACAAGTGAAGACTACTAACTTCATGTGGAAATCTATTGTGTGTAGATTCGGAATACCACATTCCTCGTAACTGACAATAGAAAACAATTTGACAATGTTTGCTTTGCTAATTTTTGTGAAGAACTTGGCATACGAAAGCATTTCTCCATGCCAAATCACCCTCAAGCTAATGGCCAAGTCGAAGCAATCAATAAGATCATCAAGCATATGCTAAAGGCCAAACTTGATGCCCTTAAGGAAGGATGGGCTGAGGAACTCCCCAGCATGCTATGTCTTACTACACCAACTCTAGGAATAGCACTAGAGAAACCCCATTCTTTCTAGCTTACTGGGTAGAAGCTGTTGTTCTGCTTGAGATAGGGATTCCTTATATTCAAACAACGATGTATAATGAGGAAGAAAACAATAAGACATTGCGAGGGGAACTGGATCTAGTAGAAGAGATAAGAGATGAGGCTGAAATCAGGAATGCCGTATATAAGCAACGAAATTGGAGATACTATAACCAGAATGTTTGAAAATGGGAGTTCGAGGTCGATAACCTAGTGTTAAGGAAACGTTTTCTAGCTACAAGGGAACCTAGCTCTGGATCGATGGGACCTAATTGGGAAGATCCCTACAGAGTAACCAGAGTACTACTTAGGGGGCTTATGTGTTGGAAGATATGGAGGGCAGACCTCTTTTGCATCCTTGGAATGCATAACATCTTAAGAAATATTACATGTAGAAAGAAAATGTATATTGTATTGTGCATCTATTATCTATAATAAAAATGCGTGTTTTGTTAAAACGGAAAATATACAAAAATATTGCTCGACAAACTAAGGTTGCATGTGCTACAACACTTAGAGAAATTTACTAAATGAAGAACATTTAAGATCTGCTTATTAGCAGGCTAAACTAAGTTTGCATGTGCTGCAACACCTAGAGAAATTTCCTAGACAAGGAAATCATTTAAACCATGCTTGTTGGTAGGCCGAACTAAATTTGTATGTATTGCAACACTTAGAGAAATTTCCTAAACGGGGAAATCATCTAAGCCCTACTTATTAGCAGGCCGAACTAAGGTTGGATATGCTGCAACACTTAGAGAAATTTTCTAAACGAGGAAATAATTTAAGCTTTGCTTATTAGCAGGTCGAACTAAGATTGCATGTGCTGCAACACTTTGAGAAATTTCCTAAACGAGGAAATCATTTAAGCCCTACTTATTAGTAGGCCGAACTAAGGTTGCATGTGCTGCAACACTTAGAGAAATTTCCTAAACGATGAAATCATTTATGCTCTACTTATTAGCAGGTCAAACTAAGATTGCATGTGCTGTAACACTTAAAGAAATTTCTTAAACGAGGAAATCATTTGAGCACTACTTATTAGCAGGCCGAACTAAGATTGCATGTGCTGCAACACTTAGAGAAATTTCCTAAATGAGGAAATCATTTAAGCTCTGCTTATTAACAGGTCGAACTAAAGTTGCATGTGCTGCACCACTTAGAGAAATTTCTTAAATGAGAAAATCATTTAAGCCATGCTTATAAGTAGGCCGAACTACGGTTGCACGTGCTGCAACATTTAGAGAAATTTTCTAAATGAGGAAATCATTTAAAACCTACTTAATACCAGACCGAACTAAGGTTGCATATGCTGTAACACTTAGAGAAATTTCCTAAATGGAGAAATCATTTAAGCCCTACTTATTAACAGTCCGAACAAAGGTTGCATGTGCTACAACACTTAGAGAAATTGTCTAAATGAGGAAATCATTTAAGCCCTGCTTATTAGCAGAACGAACTAAGGTAGCATGTACTGCAACACTTAGGGAAATTTCCTAAACAAGGAAATCATTTAAGCCCTTTTTATTAGCTGGCCGAACTAAGGTTGCATGTGCTGCAACATTTAGAGAAATTTCTTAAATGAAAAAATCATTAAAACCCTACTCATTAGCAAGCCGAATTAAGGTTGCATGTGATGCAACACTTAGTTCAAATAGAAATAGCAATGGTCATTCTCGTAGAACTTACAAAAATTGTAGAAGTAATAACATTTTACCTAAAGAAAAAGATTGAACTAATGTTCATTCATCAATGAAACAAAATTGCAAGTAAAACTCCACAAAAAGTTTCAAAGTTCGACAGAACAATAAAAAACAACAACATAATAATAAAACTATGAAGCTGGTGGGTCTTGAGGAGCAAAAAACTCGTCTTCAACATCTTCGTCGGTAGGGGAGATCCAAGCTCCTAGTGCCTTAGACAACTGTTCAAGCTCTTTCTTGTACTTCTTACAAGCTTTTACCAGGAAAGAGGTGTCAAAATCTGGCATTTCTTTGTTGATGTACTTTATTATCTCACTCAAAGCCACAACATAGGCATCTTGAGCCAGTGCGTTGAACTCAAGAGAGGCCTTCCAGTTTTCAACTGCTTTGGAAGCTTTAAGCTCAGCCTCTTCTACCTTTTTGGCGACTTCCTCAACTCTCTTGATGGCCTCATTTGCCTAAGCTTTTTCTTCGACAACCCTTTTCTTTTCATCTCAGCTTGGGCAATGGCTTTTTCTCCCCAAATTTGCAAAGCTTTGTTGTCATCCATAAGTTTAAGCTCTGAGGTCAACTTGGCGTTCATCTCCACCCCATTTGATTTAGACGATCTTCAAAATCCCTTTCTTTCTTAGCAAACTTCGCCTTTTTTGCCTTCATTTTGTCAAACAGGGTCACGGCCTGGTCTTTTACCTCGAACATCTTGTCAAGCTTGGCCTTCACCTGAAAATAGAAAAATAATTTGAATTATAAATCATAGTACTCAATTAAATCCTAAAATATTTGAGCTTGAAAGATTACCTTATCTGCTACAGATATCATATATAACATTGATCTGTGGCTATGTAGTTGGGCTGAAATTATTACCTCGCCCACTAGTATATCAGCAAAGAACTACTGCTCCCGTTCATTCCAGCTCCTGGTAAGGAGAGTAGCAGATTTTCTAAAGGGAGATGGAAGTGATGCAGTGGACTCCTTAGAAGGAGATGGAGCCCTGAGATAGTCTAGTAATATCTCAAGTCGGCGTCGCCGCCTATCAAGTTGTCGACATTTAGCCTCTACAAATCTGGGTACCTTTCTTGTGGCCTTGAAGAACTAGTCCCTCTAGTAGATAGGACTGGAGTAGGAGCTGGTGGCATATGAGCGGATTTTAAAGAAGACGAGGCTACATGAGTGGATTTTGACAGTGGCTCCTTAGAACAACGTCGCTTCAAAGGTTGTTCAGACTCGACCTTGGGTTTGACCTCCTCAGGTCGATTCATGACCTCGATCGAAATTTCTTTCTTTTGCCTTTAGCAACCACTGCTACCTTCGCCACTTTGTATCCCAACATTTTTTGGTCTTGATCTGAAACAATAATGAATACATGTAAATTCAATAGTCATGGTAAATGTTAATTGAAAGTAAATGGGAAAGCACTTACTGGAAGAAGAAGGGATTGAAGTAAGAGCCCTAGCTGATGATGAAGTCGGCAAGAGAGTTTGGAATAACCCCGCTTGGAAAAGGTTTGAGTCCGAGATAACAGACTTGCAAGACCGTTGTTTTTTCGGGAGAGATCTAATCCCATGAACTCATTCTTGAACTGCTTTGGTCAAAACGACTTTCTTACAGTCTGCAAGAGGATCAAAATCAATTAAAAAATATGTTTCTAAAAACAAATGCAGAAGTACATGAAAATGATGTATACTTACACAGTGGGTGAAAGAGGGTAGGAACAATGTCTTCCCTATTCACCTTGACATGATGAAACCGTCACTCTCCTAATACATAAAAAAATTCTTCCTTCCACTTATTTATCGAGGATATTATCTAACACTAATGGACCTCCCGTCTTAGGCCTAACACTAGCATACCACTAACCAGAATCCTTCCCGTCCTCCTTGAAGGTAAAAAGAGAGTTAAATTGGGAAACACTCAGTTTGGGATAGCCTAACAAAATTAAAGTAGCAACTAAAGTTCTCTGACCGTTAGGGCAAAGTTAGGTTGGGGCTATGTCCCATGAAGAAAGAAATTGACGAATTATTTTGGGAAAAGGGCGTCTTAACCCAGCATTAAGCATGATAGAATTCAAAGCTACACACCATGTTGGTGGGGTGTTAGCTTAGTTAAAGGAGGTCAGGATTACTAATTCTACTGAGCTCGGAATATTGTATTTGTCCCTCAAGCTTGCCAGCATACCCCTCGTCACAATCGACCTATAAGAATCATCCCCCCATTCTTGAGTATTTCTCTCACTACCCTCTTGAGATCCAATATCTTCCCTTTCACGGTTTTGTTCCATATTCCTAAAAGTATCTAATTTTTATGGGTAAAATGAGGTAATGGGGATTGGTGTTAATACTTCCTGACAGTCCAAACTTGCAGAAGGCGTGGACGTAGAATATACTGATTATTCATATCAGTTACCCCAAGAATGTACCCCAGACTCGTCCGAACTCATATAAGTAATCGAGGTAAAATAAAATAAAAAGGAAAGGTATTTTCTGTTAGAAGAAATACTAAGAATAAACGAATTCACTCAGAAAGTTAACGAAAATTTGACCAAAAAATGGAAAGAAATTTTTTACTTTCAAGGGAAAATGTGAGAGCAAAGGTGTAAAATGAAGGGAAATGCCATATTAAAAAGAGAGGGAATACCAAAAGGGCCTAATGTGTGCCGTTGATTCAAGAAATGGAGGGAAAATAGATGTCTAGATTTAACTGTTCCAAAGTGACATCGTTTTGCTAAAGCTTCAACATGAAACTATTAAAAGTTCTCGACAGCTCATTTGGCAAATTGATATGTGACACCTGTTCAAGCTATTTATTGCTGTAATGATTATGAAAATGGAAAAATGATCCCACTACATTTTAGGTCAGTCTGTCCCCAAAGCCTGGGGATAACTGTTGACATCCGACCTCCAAAGTTGTTAAGTACAGTTTGTGGTATGCATTAAGCTTATGCTAATGTAATCTTAGATATTTGAGATCAGCTCGGATTATGTTATTGCTGAGGTTCAAAGAGACATAATGATTAAAGATTCTTTACACATTGTATAAACAATCAATCAACAAGTGATATATGGAAGGTATTACATCAGCACCCACCAATTCCACCAATCACATGTCTTAGCTTCATTCTCTAAGTAGTTCATTAATTGTTGGGAACCACATATAAGGCCAATTCATAATGACATGACAAGCAGAGTTCATTAACTAATCCAAGCATGCCAATAATGTACTTCCCTAGCTCGGTACTATTGCTGATAAGACAAGAAAATGAAGAATGCATGTAAACCTTTCCCTATAAAATGAAGAATTGGAGCCTTGACGAAGGGAGAGAGAGAAAAAAAAAAAGCTCAAAAAATACTTCATATTTCAAATATCTCTTTGAAGGAAGAAAGAGAAAACATTTGTAGTTACAATAATAATTTACAAATCATTATCAATAAATATTCTCATTTACATTTTAAGTTGGCTTGAATCTTGTTCATACAATTTTCGACGTCAACAAAAGTTATTGGCTTAACTGGAAATGCCATGCTCCTGCTAGTCTAAGGGTGGTGAATGTTGGAGCTTTGTTTACATTAAACTCGGCCATTGGATGGTCAGCTAAGTCTACAATAATTGTTGTAGTAGGTGATATAAATTTCAATTTTAGCATTCTTAAAGGCACAAAGTTGAACCTTTTCTTGTAGGATACAAATTATAGTGGAATACTTGGAACTGCTGAAGGTAATAATTGTACATCTCGTGAGTGCAATAAGTGCAAGAAACATGGTCATATACTTGTTCCACTTACACGGGCCAAGCAGCTCATAGTAATCCGTAATCTACGAAATATTGTTGCAACTCATAGTTTTATTATTTTGTACTTATTTGAAGCAACAAATGATTTATTACATTTTGTAGTCATTATATTATTAATATCTTGATATTAGATTTTGTAGTTATTATGCTTGTGCTATAGGAACGAATTTAAAGTCATTTTACATTGTTGTGTCTATTTTTTTCCACATTACAGACAAATGACTTTTATGTCGTTATAGTTGATACAGATGTCATTTTAGTACGAAAAATGCATTGATTCAAGTAACAAAGTTGAAATCGTTCTTGAGACACAAAACGATATTGATATCGTTTCAATACGAAAATTACACTTATTCACATAACGACATTGAAATCGTTCTTAAGGTACAAAACGTACTAGTATGAAAAGCACACTGCTTTAATGATTTTCATAACGACATTGATGTCGTTATAGATCAATAAAAGACATAGAAGTTGTCATGTCAAGAAACTTGCACAATGTACCATTTTCTCTCGGGTGGTAAACAACTCAATGGCGCATACTCCAACCAAATTTTCTTTGAATTAACGTTTTGATCCCAAAACTTTCTTCCTTTCTTCAACGGAGATCTTTTTTCATGTAATTTTCAAAAAATGACGACAAATCATAAGTATCAAACTCACAAAATAACATAACGACCACCGTATTATTTCAGTTCAAATTTGGTGAGATTAAAATTGATCTAGTTCATATCATAACTAAAATGACAGATATTGTTTTCTTTAATATGTAACGACATTGATATCATTATGTATCAAACCCATGAAATAATATAACGACATTCATATCATTTCAGCACAATTTTGACGACACTGATATCGATTCAATTCAAATTATAACTAAAACGACATATACATATTGTTTCCTTTCATACGTAACAACAATGATATCATTATGTATCAAACCTATGAAATAACATAACAATATCAATATCGGTTCAGTACAAATTTGATGAGATTGAATTCGTTTCTGTTCAAATCATAACTAAAATGACATATGTATCGTTTCAGTTCAGATAAAACGATTTCTATATTATTTAAGCTAAAAACAACGATTTGATCGTCCACGGCCATCGACATGCATAGGACATATGTAGGACGACCGAAATATGTTATCAAGTAGATTCAATCTCACTCAAAAGAACTATGGGAATATTTGTGTTTTCATAATTATCTACCACTTTTGTTATTCCGACAGAAAGAAAGTAACCCCGTTCACTTTTTCTTAACCGTTCGAGTGGTATTAATCCACTTGATGACCTCTTTCGATCGTCATACACATGTCGGAGGCATGTCGAGTGATCATGAATGGTCGAATCGTTGTTTTTAGCCAAAACAATATAATTATCGTTTTATATACAAAGAAACTATATATATGTTGTTGTAGTTATGATTTGAATTGGAACGCTTTGAAACTCATTAAATTTGTATTCAAACAATATGAATATAATGTTATTTTGTTGGTTTTGTACACAACGAAATCATTATCGCTACAATACAATTTTGACGACATTGATATCATTTCAGTTCATATAAAACAATAATTGTATTGTTTCAGCTAAAAAGGACGATTCAACCGTTCACGATCACCTGACTTACATTCGACATCTATAGGACGATCGAAATAGATCATCAAGTGAGTTCGATCTCACTCAAAAGAAGCTATAGGAACATTTGCGTTCCCATAATTGTCTCCCACAAATATGAAATGTATGTAACAAGTACTTCCATTATATACATATGACCCTCCATTTCCCATAACCCAATGATATGAACAATTGATTCTTCAAGTCAAATAGTCGTATTTTCAAGAAATCAAGCACATGTTAGCAGATTCGAGGCTGAAAAAAATTTGAATTTGAATTCGAGAAATTTAAAATTTTCAACACATGCGTTGCCCCTAGCCAAGAAAAAACCTAAATTGATTTTAAGATTTCATGAAGGAGAGAAGATGATGATAAGGAAAGAAAAAAATTTGAGATATCGACCTCCAACAAATGTTAAATATTTCGAATTCCATACGAAGTTGGTAAACTTGAAGTAAATTTATTCCATGTGGGACGATACTCTCAACTCACTCAAATCTATAACTTGTCAATGACCATGTTCACTTGCGGGATTTTAATAGAATAGTTCCTCGAATATATGGTCAATCAGCGAGGTATTGAAGTGAACCCCAACAAAAGTCAATCCCTCATAATGATGTTATCATCATCTTAACCAAAAGAAGTACAAAGCCTAACGGGAAGGGTTTACTCCCTAAGTAGGTTTGTATCACAAGCAACAGCAAATGTTTCTCTTTCTTCCAAGTGTTTATAGGAGGAAGGAAATTTGAGTGCAGCAACAAATACAAACAAGCATTCCAGGATATTAAAAATTATTTAGGGAAAGCACCCCTACTAACTAAACTCGAAAATTGAGAAAAGCTGGCGCTCTATTTAGCGATTTCTAAGGTGTCAATCAACTCCGTACTGGTAAAAGAAGAAGGGCAACAACAGTTATCAGTCCACCATGTAATTAAACCCTACAAGGAACGATGCTGGGTATCCAGATATGGAAAAGCAAGCCCTTACCTTAGTTACACCATCATGCGACCTTATTTCCAAATCCACAATATTGAAGTATTAACTAATTTCCCACTCAACTAAGTACTGTAAAAGGTTGATGTGTTAAGAAGATTAATGAAATAGGCAATAGAGTTGGAACTATTCGAAATAAGCTACATTGGATGATCCACAAAAAAAGCGCAAGCGTTGACTTATTTTATTATGAAATTGTCAAATGTTTCTATTACTGAGAAAAAGCTCGAATAGGGAATGTGGAAACTACTTACGGATGGATCTTTGGGAGATATTGGTTTTCGAGTAGCCATATTCTTGACAAGCCCAAAAGAGCACAAATTAAATTGTACATTAAAGTTCTCATTTAAAGAAACCAATACTGTAGCAGAATATGAAGCTATATTGGAAGGCCTATAGCAAGAGAAAGAAATATAGGGTCAAAATGTAGAAGTAAAAAGTGACTCACTGTTGGTAATAAATCAAGTGAACGAGAAGTTCACAGCCAAGGATAAAATGGTGGCTTCTTATCTTGCAGAAACCTTAATATCATCTCAACATTTCAACAAATTTAAACTCACTCAAATCCCTAGAAAGGAAAAATGAGCATGCCGACGCTTTGTAAAGCTGACAAATTTAACGAACGTGGACAGTAGTGCTCGTAGGATTGTTGTCAAAATCATCAGTTGACCAAAAAAGGGGGGAAAACCATATGGATATAAGATAAAACCTCATGGATGCATAAAATTATCTTTTTTGTAAAAGCTGGGACAATCCCGGAAATAAAAAGCCAGCACAAAAATTGTGAGTGAGGGTCGCAAGATACACACAATAAGGTGATATCTTATTTAAGTAAGAGTAAACATTCCCTCTACTCACATGCATAAACGAGGATGTGGAAGCTACTTGTGGATGGATCTTCAGGATACTGGTTCTAGAACAAGCAAAATTTTGACCAGCTCGAATGTCACAAATTAAATTGAATATTAAGGTTCACATTTAAAATAACCAATAATGTAGTTGAATATGAAGCTTTATTAGCGAACCTACGGCTTGTGAAAGAAATGCAAGCTCAAAATATAGAAGTAAAAAGTGACTCATAGTTGGTAGTAAATCAAGTGAACGGGAAGTTTATAGCCAAGTATAAAATAATGGCTTCTTATCTTACAAAAACCATAATATTATCTCAACATTTCAATAAATTTGAACTCACTCAAATCCCTAGAGAGAAAAATGAGCATACAAATGATTTGTTGAAATTAACAAGTTCAAGGAAATTATTTTCAAAACCATTAGTTGGTCAAAAAAAGGAAGAAACCCTATGGATAGAAGATAAAGTCTCATAAATGCAAGAAATCATCTCTTATGTAAAAGATGGGATGGTCCCAAAGATAAAAAGGCAGTACAAAAACTATAAGTAAGAGTTGCAAGGTAATACTACAAGATTATATCTTATTTGAGTGAGGATATACAATTCTTCTGCTCAAATGCATAAACGAGGACAATACTTCATATATAATGAAAGAAATCCATGAGAGTATAAGTAAAAACCATGTCGCGAACACTCCTAACAGAAAACTCTTTGAAACAAGGATATTATTGGCCTAATATGAAGAAGAATATCATAAACTTTGCCAAAAAATGTGAAAAGCGTCAAAAGTTTGCAATTATACCACGATAACCCATACAAGAGCTAGTTGCTAGTAGTGGCCCTTTGCCTTTCGCCAAATGGGGCATTGATTTCTCTAGACCACTACCACGAGGAAGATCTAACATGAGATACATAATTGTAACAGTAGATTATTTCATCGAGTAGATGTCAAACTCCTCATAAATATCGTTACGACTAATACTTGTGAATTTATCTAGAAGAACATTATCAGCCAATTCGTTGTACCAAAATCTATAATTTCAATTAATGGTATGCAATTCTAAGGAAAAAAGCAGAAAACAATGTGTGATGAGTTAGGTATCCAAAGACACTTCTCCACCTCATATTATCCCAGGCTAACGGGCAGTGGTAGCAATAAATAAGACATTGAAAAGTTTAGTAAAACGGAAGCTAGATACGACGAAGGGGTTGTGGCTAGATGGGCTACTAGAGATCATATGATCGTATCGAACTACCACAAAAATCGCTACAGGAGAAATCCCTTTCTCCCTAGCCCATGGAATGGAAACTATGGTACTGATTGAAATCAGTGTAAGTTCAACAAGGAAAATATCATACAATGAAAAACAAAATGAAAAGTTATAAATGCGAACCTAGACCTCTTAGAAGAAAAACAAGATAAATCTCAAGTTAAGCTTGCTTCATATCAGAAGATGATGAAAAGATCTTTCAATTCAAAGGTTTACAAGAAGAATTTCAAAGTAGGAGACTTAATCTTAAAGAAAATATTTATCTCAGATAAAGAAATGAGTTTTATCTCACTTGAACCAAAGTGTGAATGACCATATACAATAATGGAAGTTGTTGGATCATGAACATAAAAACTCATAGAAAAAGATGACGAACCCCTTAAACATCCTTGAAATGACATGTACTTGAGAAAATATTATCAATGAAATGGGAAATAAATTCCTATTGAGCGAACTCAATAAGAAATTGATCTTTTCTTATCATGCGAACTTAGCCAAGAGGATTTTTTGAATTCCTATAGTGTGAATCTAACAATGTTGATAGATTACTTAATGGTGCAAGCTCAATAAAGCTAAATAATCGTTATGAAGCAAGAAAATGAAATATTTTATTGATGTAAAAAAGATGAGGGACCTTTTGCCCAAAGCAGTTTCTAGAAGTTGACCAGACATTTTTCAAAAGGAAAGACATGATAATTTATCACAATACTTGGAAATATGTCTTGCATAGTGATCCCTCATAGATGCATATATGTGGAAAATGCAAAAGCATGGCAAACTTTCCAGCTTCCCAGCCATTCTCTGTTAGCTTCTGAATTATACACGATAGAATCGAAATTAGAAATATACGACCATAGCATGACATAAAAGAAATTAGGATAATTCCAAAATCTTGTCCAGTTATATATCATATTGGCATAAGAACTAAAGGGGAATTCATCAAGAAAATATAGTGGAATTAAGAACGAGAATGAAGAACCAATAACAATGTTTAAAATGATTATGTGGAGGAAAAGAATTATCCCCCAGTATCAGTAACAATAAAAAAAAAAACATGCATGGAATGGAAAAAAGTCAAAAGGGCATTCCCTAGAATCAATCGTGAATAAGCATTAAAAAAAATTCCATTTAAATCGAGCATTAATTACCAATAAACAAAAATAGGAAAAAGTATAATTGGGGAAAGTTATCACAAAAGTTTGTGATTCCATACCATTATACAATTAAGTCTAGAGATAATATAAATAATTAAATTAAACTTCAGAGTTGTTGAACTGTTGTTGAACTTAGAAATACACTCCACGAACCTTGCTCTCTACTTACAAGGCATAATTGATGCAAAGGAGGAACCAAGTGTAAAGGCTCGCACAAAGTAATTGAACCATTTCCCATCCAGATTGGCCAGAAAATCGTTATTAAAGTGCACATGGATAAGTGAGGAAAACGTGACACTATAATTGAATCGTTATGAGCTAACCAATAAAAGGCTGCAACATATCAATTCTCCTAGAATGATCGAATTGTCATAAAGTCATGAGGGAAACCTACAAATATTCCCGTCTAAGGGAAGGAAATCATGCAAATTCAAATCTCTATCTCCGAAATAGTCATTTCTCTTCTTGCTCCAGTTTGATTATCAAAACTATTGAGTTTAAAAGATGAAAATCCTAATTAGGTGAGAGAAATTTGTTGATTTGATTTCTATTGTCAACGTTCTTTATAAAAACAAGTTACAATATAATAAATTTAGGATATTTACGCCATTTGAGGTTGACTATGCAATTACAATGAAAGGTCGAAGATTTTGTATCTTGCTCATGAGTTTATACCCCTATTTGAGCCTCATTATGTAAGAGAATACGTTTTGGAATAGTGATTTTTTGAATAAAGTGGTAAAAAATAAAGAAAAATTTTCGACTTAAGTGAAAAGTTATTTTTTGAAAAAATGTGATTGAAAGTAAATTTTGAAAAAAAAAAATGAGTTTTTGAAAAATGAGGACTAAACATAAGCCATTGATTTAGAATAGAATAAAGAAAAGGGTAAATAACACAAAACGTCCCTACCTTTCAATGTTATTGTGCAAAACGTCCATACCTTTCATTTTTTGGCATTTTCACCCCTACCTTTCACATTTCTTGTGCAAAAGGTCATTTTCAACCATTTTTCCAATAAAATGACGATTTTACCCCTCTA
>CAIGRP010042676.1:0-18227 GCA_903798385.1 Fraxinus cuspidata
AGACGGGATTAAGCCCCTGTTTGGTACACATTATTTTTTTCATTCTCATTTTTCTACTCATTTTCAACCACACATTTTTCAATAAAATAATATTTTCCATCACATCAATAACTTTTCCTTCTTTTTTAACCACACATTTTCCATCAATCTACTATTTTAAAAATACATTCTTTCAAAATAACGTGGCTTAAACACACTATTAGCGAAATTTTACTTCAACGAGTGTGTCGTGTCAGTCTGCGTCCGGGTTAGAAAAAGCTGAAATGGGAAAGGAAAAATTTGGTGCCAAGTTTCAACGGTCACAGAGCGCATTTTAGTAGGTAGAGTGATAGAGTGCGCATTTTTTATTTTTTTTGGGGGTAGGGAACTTGGGATCGATCCCAATATTATCACCCCTGTACACTTTGACCAATGAGTATATCCCAAACCAATATTGAGTTTATGGAAAAATTCAAAGCTTACTTTAACCTCATTTTTTCAAAACTCTTTTTCAATCACATATATTCTTCAACAAAATAATTTTATACGTAAATCAAAATTTTTTCTTTATTTTTTTAAACACAAATTCTCAAAAAATCACTATTCTAAAATGAATTTCCCCCCAAAATGATGTTCAAACAAGGGCTCGGTATATTGTTACAATAAAATGCCAACTCACTGATTCATATTTTTATATTTTTGTGAATGTTAAGTTCTTATACGTTAATTTATATATTTTTTTATATTTATTCGATATGAGATTTATCCCCTCAACATATACCACAAGATAATGGCTCTTGAGATCCATGTGCTCTTTGAGACTCAGCTCCCATTTGACAATTATTATTTAAAAATTCTTTTTCTACCTATTCATTTTTTACTATATATTCACACAATAAAATATTTTGTACGTAATAAAAAAAAGTCAATACTTTTTAACCATACGTTCTTCTAAAAATCATTATTCAAAATATTGTTTTGATCAAATAATAACAACCAAACAAGGGATTAATCAAATCGAGTTGTTTTTTCAATCTTAATGATTATGATACTATATTAAAACTTGAGATTCCATATTCAAAAGTCAAATCTTATTAATATGAGTAATTCAAGTTTTTATATGATTATTTATATTTTTATATTTATTCGATGTTAAATTTATTTATTAATAAAAATAAAAAGCATGTCACACAAATGTTAAGAATTTGTTAATTCACTTTCTATTGGGCATCATTTCAACAGCAAAAAAATGATAAACTCTTGCTTTGTGTTGGGTTTATTGATCAAGAAAAATTTAACTATCTATTGCAATTGCATCCCTCATATTCATACATATAGAAGAATCTACACATAACCCCTTCGGGGGTGACCGAGTTGATAAAGCAGATGAGCGCGGAGACCGAAGATCACGAGTTCGAATCCCCTCCCAACACTTTCTCGGTTGAGCCCGTCGCACAGGTCTTGCCTAGTGCGGTTTATCTCTCATGTATGGTTTGCGGGTTACTGCATATGGAGCGAGGTTTACCCAGTGCGTACTCACGAGTAGCGGCTGCGAGTTCCTACGTCAAAAAAAAAAACATAATTACATTTGACTTTGCCTAATGACATCCTATTGAACAATTGACAAGAAAGAAAATTTTCGAATTATACTGTTGTTCAAAAAACCAAAATCTATAAATTGTGGCCATATTAATAATAACACGTTCTAAAGCTAAACTAAAACTGTACCGTTTAACGTCCATCTTTCTTCAAAATAATTAATAAGTCACACCTAATAAAATAAGCAATAAATACTAAAAATTAAAGAGTAGGCCATCCCCTTCTTAATGCATATTCAAATTAAGAGAATTTTTGACAAAAAAAAAAAAGTTACAATCTTATAGGTTGCAGATTCATAAATTGCGTAGATCAAAATTCATACGATTATGATTTCGCAACTTATAAGTTATTTAGCCTATGTTTGAGTCACATTAAAATTTTAATTCTCATTTTCTACTCATTTTTAACCACACGTTATTCAATAAATTAATATTTTCCATCATATCAATAACTTTTCGTTCTTTTTTCAACCACACATTCTCCATCAATCTACTATTTCAAAATATATTCTTCCAAAATCATGTGGGTCCCTTAAGTTCGGTCTGTAAAATTCGTAGGTCTCAACTTATAAGATAATAAATTCTTTTTATCAAACATACTCTAAATCGTAGTTCAATAGGTTTGTGCGTGTATTTTACGCTACCCCTACTTTATCTAGAAGATTGATCATAATTAAAGAATAGACGCGAACTTTCTCCACTAGAGAGACAAGGCATATTGCATTTAGATTATTTCAAAAAGTAGTCTTAATCCTTAAACCACACACTGCACGTTTCATCACATGATATTTAGGTAATTGTCTAAGCAATGGAATAAAGGTGTTTAATAACTAATTCTAATCGCGATCCACCAAATGAATAAATACCAATATCTTTGATAAGTGATTAAATTTAACAAGTGACGCCAAACAAAACCCCACCACTTTGGGAAGAATCGAATGCTCACAAAATTGTAATAATGGGCAAGCTGTCATGGGTATTTTGGTTAGTTACAAAAAGAATAAAGTGTATTTTGACGGGGCCTTGGACATGTTTTATTAAAGCAATTTTGGTTTGAGATCAATTCAATCATTCTCAATGACATGTGTCGGATGATATTTGGTTGGTCCCTCGTGTATTTGAGCGCTCAAAAGATCACGTCAGGGTGAATGCGCAACGAATTGAGGTTAATCGCTGCACACGATGGCAAAACCCCACCAAAGGCCGACTTTTTTGCTTGGGACCAATTTTTTCTATCGATATTAGGAATGTTAGATGGGTTGAGTCGAGTCGTTTGGATCGACCTACCACACCAGCCGACTTAATTTAAAGAAGTTGGGCTCCGCTCGTCCCAAGAACTTGCGGCTTGATTTTTTTTTTTTTTTGTCTAAAATCGCACTTTCATATGCTCGTGAGTCAAAAATATGAGCGACTTTCAAGTTAATTCATGCGAGTCAACGAGTGTCTTGTCTGAATATTTTTGTTGTTCAGCTTACGCTCAAAATTCGACTCACGAAGGGGATAAGTGGCTCACCCCACCTCTCACACCTAATTGATATGTCATAATTCGACACTTGGAATCATCATGGCTCTATCTCCACTGGATTCCATACACACCATAATCATGCAAGCTTGGCCCCTTCAAATTTTAGGAAGAAATATCAATTTAACATACATTTACATTTAGTTCTATCTACTCGACCTGTGGTCTACAACATGATTATTTTATAAATATTTTATATAATTTTTTTTGTGTGTTTCTCTTTATTGATTCAACTTCGTCACAAGCAAAAAAAAAAAAAAAANAAAACAAATAAATATTTCAGGTGTCTTTTTTTTTTTTATAATAATTTTATTCATGGCACATATGGGGTTCCTACTTCGCCAAAAAAAAAAAAAAAAAAAAAAAGATTTGAAGAAACAAGTTTGATTTGGGTTGAAAATGTTTACAAACTTCATACATGAATATCTTCATTTAATTGTTTCAATTCTCGAACTCGTTTTAAATAAGCTTTAGAGGAGATGAGGTAAGTATAACTCAATCTTTACTATCTTGGTCGGTCGGTTGTACTCAAAACTTTATAGCTTTTGAATAACAAATGATGTAAAAATCAGTATTTTCTTGATCGAAAGTAAACTGCAAAAGAAAGGTTCTTCCATTTAAACTTGGTTAACCATGCTCTTGGGACAAGACAATGCTTTGTTGCCTAACACTTTTTGTTAGCATTTGATATATGTAGTAAATGATGATTGTTTTTTTTGCTTTCACTCGTAACCAACATTAATCTATGATCTATAATGTCTTCATTGACGTAATAGTGTTCGTATGTGTTGTCAAAAATTCGCATGTAGTTAATGCGTTTCATTTTTTCGATAAACTTTTTGTTAAAAAGTTTTTGACAATGAGAGCAATCATCATTTGAAGAAAGCATAATAGCTCACTGGTCTAGCTACGTGGCGTTGAAAATGTATCTAGGCTCAAGTGGATAATATGTAATTATTGGATTCCTCGCGGTCTATTTTTAATTAATTTAACTTCGAGAATTCGATAGTACTAATTGTTGGGAACCAAATCGATTCTTTTTTTGAATTGCGATAGTACTAATTGATGGGAACTGGATTAATCATGCGCAGTGGAAATGAAATTATATTTCAATTCCCATCAATGATCTGCATTGTGTTTAGATAGAAATTGCGATAAGAATTATACCTTTGATGAATTCCACAAATTCATTTCCTTTTTCTTGAACTCCAATTATCACAATCTGCAATCCAAACTGTCCAATTGTCGAGCTTCCATGGTGATCCACACAGAGAACAAGAATAATGGTTATGTTTTCTTTTCTTGTGCTAGCAATAATTATGAATAAATCCATATAGTTTTCAAACCCTAGCAACCTATTAATATAAGTTCAAGCGGGTTTGGCCCATCTCTTAAACTTAATCCGGTTCATTATTTAATTAATTAAATTAATTAAATCTGGTCCATGAATTAATTAATCAAATTAATTAATTCGGGTGTATTAAAAAACAACACAATCAATTAATCATCCAACACTTGTCAATTAATTAATTGGTAAATCTCATTCTTCTAGTTCTCTTTTATGCGTGACCTATTAGATTTTCAATCACGATGCCTAACGACGTGAAGTATTATTTTGATCTAATCAAAATCGATAAATTAAAACACTCATTTTAATTTATCACTAATTCACATTCGTTATCCCAGATTGACATCTAGCAATGTGTCAGGACAATTCATTTGACGGGAAATGTCACGTGGGTGACAAAATCAAACTTGTTCGTTTACCGTGAAACTTTAATCCTTTCGTTATATGATCCGATCAATTACGAGATATGAATATGTATTAATCTCATTTATCGATAATTTATTTTATCACACTATTAAGTCAATATAAGTCGAAAATACATTTTCGACTTATGAGTTCACATTGGCCAATTATTTTATTATTAACTTAACTGGATAAAATAATCATAATCTCTTATTATCTAAAAGTGACGAATCCTGGTACTACCATATCAGCACCTGTAAAGCCCCCTGAATAATTGATCTATATAAATAGCTCAACTGTTTTATGTATTTTGTTTTCTTTCTGACGTGAGGTTGTAGATGTCAAGAATCAATAGGTGAATATGTTGCACCTCCATCGTCCATCAATTGTTTGTCTCAAAGTATTATTGAAATCAAAATAAATGAAAAAGAATAAATCAACGGGACACCCAAATTCTCAGGGCTGCCCCTGGAACGTGTCATTAGACCTACTACAAACATCATCAGAAACTAAAAATAAAATAAAATAAACAAAAAGTGATAAAAATAAAATATTAGAGACGATTTCAGATAATTTAGGGGAGAGATTCTCCACTCCGTTCAAGTTGAGATAATATGATATTTTACTATCCGTAACAAAATAGGAGAAGAAAAGACATCAATTCCTACTTAAAACAAATTAAACATTATGTCAATATCACACCATCACAAATATCTTGAAGAGAAAAAAATCATACCATCAATATTAGATAAATCGGAGGTGGAGTAAGCCGAGCTAACCCTCTTTATAATCTCTTATGAATTAAAGTTCAAACTAGGCCCGACATTATAATCTCTTTATGATTTAAAGATCAAACTAAAATTTTGATTTTTAACTACATATTCGTATGATCCAGAACTATCAGTCTATTACCCACTTCTTCATAACTCGTTTATATTATATTATAGTTTCAACTACTTATAAGGAAATCCAAACAAGCACTTAACCTAATAAGAACTAAGCCCAATCATGTATGGTGGTCCATCAATCCCTGGCCCAATAAGTTGTAGACTGGACAATAGCTTTCGTGCTTGAAGGCATCCTTGATGGGCCTGGTGAAGTCCTCACTCCTCATTCAAACATGATGCTGTATTTAAAAATGAAATTTACATATTTAACTATTTAAGCACGACCAAGTCTTCTTACAAACTTCTTTACTACTTTGTATTTTTTTTATTTAAATTCTGAGCTGCATTCGGAGGAAAATTTTGGTATGACGGTCTTATATCCACCCGTGGTAGAAAGCATCCACTTAAATCATGATATGTATGTATATTTTATTTCATATTTAATTATTATTCTCTCTCTCTCTCTCTCTCTTACTTCTTTTCAAACTATTCACTCAAAGAATTATGTCAAAACTGATCTCCTATCCATAGTAGATAGGAGATATCTTGCTCATCGATGAGCACCAATGAGATGACAAGATGTGGTATTGCCACCTCATCGGTGGACAAGATATCTCATGTCCACTGTGGGCAAGAGATTAATCCCGATAACTACACAATTTCAAGGATCAATCCATTCTATGCTTCTTGTTTGGAAGGGTCATAAATTTATTTTCTATGGTTCTTCCTTTTAACTGTCTAAACAGTTCTTAACAACTTCAAAAAATTACTAAAACGAAAGTTTTGTAAAATAGCATTTCAAATCTTCAATGGCTTCATTCGATCATTTTGTTCGAATATTTGACAGTTAGAATTATAATAGAATAATTTTACATACCGTGCCAATTTTTTCCTATAATCAATGATGATAATTTATCAAAATTACACTTTAAATGTAAAGTATATATTTCATGTTAATTTATCACAATTATTTTACATACCCGTGCCATTCAAGTGGATGGTTCAGGGGAAATTGAGAGAAAGAAAGAGAATAAGATGAGATATAAAAGGCACATATCATTTTTTAAGTAGATTGTCCTTCCACGTGTATATAAAGAACCGTTCCATTGAAGTTTTTCTCTTACGTTCAATGCTTTCAAAGTATTTTTGACCACCTGAATTGGGATGAATGTGTATGTTTTGGTGTCTAATTGGTATTAATTCGGTGGTTTTATAATTTTAGTTTTCTATAGGAAAATCTGTATTCTTTTCTTATCTTAGGATTTTACTTATGGTAATTTTCAAATTAAAAAGTTTACAATGGTGTTTTTAAGTGTGATCTATCTAAATAAATAGCATGATTCTTTTCATTACTATATGACTAAGATTTCCTTCTTTAGTGGAATTGTGTATTTTATTGTATATAAGACCACCCATATATATATATACACACACACTAAAACAAGGACTTATTTCCATTATGTGTTTAATTCTCGATATTTCATATGAAAGAGAGAGTCGAAATACTCAATATTTTGTGTGAACCAACTAGTATATGATGCCTGATTTTTGACACTAACGGGCGAATTGATAAAAACTATAAAAGTTTATTTGTAAATTCTATATGTTCACTCTTCCATGTGCTACCCTAAAATAATGTGTATATTGAACAATTTGATTTATAAGCTTAAATTATTAGAGTGAATCACATGTATTTCAATAAGTATATTGTCTTCAACAAATCAATCACATGTTTGGCTTATTAATTTTTTTCATCACATGTCCACAATTTCATCAAGAAAAGTAGCGACGAGGCTTGGATGTATAACCTTTGTTTGCTCGGTTAAAATGTTCAACGACTTTTGTTTGTTTGGCTTCCATTATAATCTCACTATAATTTAAAGTCAAAGTCAAATTTTAATTTTAATCACACAATTTGAAGGATTTTAACTGTCACCCACTTATCGTCCACTCATTTCTTCATATTAAAACTTTAGCAACTTATAACGAAATCTAAACAAATTTAATCTAAAAACTTAATATGTTAGGTTAAGTTTTTATAATTTAAATATTGTCTTCAACAATATAATTTTATGACTTGTCTCAAGATATGAATTAATTTTTTTGATCTACAATGGATTAATAAGTCACGTCATCATGCTTAAGCACTTGACTTAGAGCATCTCCAAGAGACTCTCTATTTTTAAAAATCATATTCTATCATTTAGAGAGCATCTATAAATTTAGAGATTTAAAATTTTAAAGTACTCCAACAAACTCTTTATATTTAACACTTGATTTTACAACTCCTAAAAAATATTTATTATTTTTCTTTATCTTTTATTTTAACTAGCTTTTCTTTAGATTATTTTATTATTTTCCAATATTTAAAGTTGAAACACTTTGAATGTATTTAATTATAGAGAGTGCGTTTGACTCCACTCTTTAAATTAAAATGTTAATTTAAATAGTATCTTGGAGCATAATTTTAAATGTTAGACTCTTTAAAATAGAGAGTATCACATATTTAAAGAGTCTCTTGAAAATACTCTTAGTAAATAAATTAAAAAAAATATTAAAATAAAAGGAGATACGTGTAGATAAGGAATGTAATTATTTAGGATAAGAAAGAGATTAATAGACATTGGTTTATTTATTAATTTATTTTTCTTATTTTTCAAAGACTAAATATTCACACCACAATTTTTAATAATTAAACTACATTTTAATTAAATAAAAGATTCATAAGCTTTACACAATATTACATTTATGTCTCAAACTTAATTTCATTATATTCTTATTCTCAAATTAACATAAATTGTTTCCGATTATAGTTTCTTTCCAAAATTTTCTTTAAAATAAAGTAAAAAAACCCATTTGCCAATTGTATTTTTGAATAAGCAAAATAAATAATATTACAAAAATACATAAATATTTGACCCTCAATTTAAAGCATGTTAACAATATTTTTGGACGAAAATTATAATTAAGGACAAGATTTTATAATCAATGAAATGTTAAAATTAAGAATGTGATGAACAAAAAGTTAAGGATATAAGTACGACAATGAATAAATTTTAATGATCTTTATTATAATGAAAATGTGGTGTGAATATAATTACCATTTTCAAATAAAAAATTCCTAAAATCTTGATTTACCCTTATAATGCGTTGGACAATAAACCAATGGAACTGACGGGTGATGAACTTTATTGATGATGAATAATATTGTTAAACGAAATTTAACCTTGTAATTATTGATAAATGATACATGAACTGATCAAACATATGAATAGACCACAAATTGTCATTAATAACTATTTTGCAAGGACAAATTCTTAACCGTTTTTCACAAAGAAATGAAAATAGTTGATAATTTAACATTGGGTAATTAGCAGAAAACGTCCCCGTCGTTTAAACTCACTGTACAAATCATTCATATTATTTCAAATCTGACATTTATACCTTCATTTCAATATTTTTAACGAAGTTGGCCCTTTTCATTTCATTCCGTCAATTCCTTTCGTCTAATATGATCAATTGGTGCAAAACGTCCTTATCGTTTGCTTTCATTGCGCAAAACGTCTCTATTATTTACATTCATTGCGCGAAAGGTAGTTATCTTCTACTTTCTCCATTAATAAAGCATTGTAAAATAATTAATTACATTCCTTTTTAAATAAATAAATAAATACAAATAATAATAATAATAATTGCAGTCAAAGTCCTCAACTTCTCAAATATAGAAAATGAATTCTAATTAAAATAATGGGAAATTAGCACAAAACGTCCCATCGTTTGCACTCATTGCGCAAATCATCCATATCATTTCAAATTTAACATTCACACCCCTATTTCAACATTTCTTGCGGAATTGGTCATTTTAATCTCATTCCGTCAATTCATAGTACCAAAACAATGTCACAGTTTGCTTTTGTGTATTTTAAATTATTTTATGTGAGACTCGTTTGTATTTTTTTTTTTTTAAATGGAACTAACCATAATTTTTTTTAATATTTTTTTTTCTATTTAAATTATTTTATGTGAGACTCGTTTGTATTTTTTTTTTTTTAAATGGAACTAACCATAATTTTTTTTAATTTTTTTTTTTTTTTTGGATCCACACTTTTCACAAATTATAACTAAAACATTTACATCAAATTATTTAGAATTACGAGCTCAGGTAATTAAGAATCATCAAAGCTCAGGACATAAAAAAAAAGGGAGTTCGGAAATAAATAAAATAAAATAGTGGGTGATGCTGCTATTGGGATTCAAATTAAGAGTAATTAAATGACAATGCTACCACTAGCAACTTTATAATATATGTGCATCGTTGTAAGGAAGGATTTTTATCCAAACAACCCCTTAATTAATAAACTAGGATTTTTTTATTTTTTTAAAAAATCTCTGCTTCTTGCTTTTCATGTATTCTTAGCCTGTATTATATGTATTGACAAAATGTTAAGAACACGAATTTACATGCGGAATAACGTGTGTCATCCATGTGCATGTCAACTCTCTCTACTAAAAAAATGCTTGTGAGCTATTTCGAGAGAAAAAAGTTTAGTTGGCATATATTATATTATTTAATTTGGTATTAAGGAGGTGTCTGATGAATATTATTGAGAAAAGAATGTATTTAATATGGTAGAGTTGAACAAGCCGAACAGATTTTCAAAGATAGGGTTCGTTAGATTTTTTTCATTCTTGCTACGCCCTTCTTCCATTAAGGAAAAAGTAAAGTTAGCGAGTACCAATTAGATACTAAGTTTGTGGGTTATCTTTAAAGAAGTTAGGATATAAATTCGTACATTCCATAAAACTTGTATTAAATTCGCATTATCCCTATAACACTGTTGTTGCTTTTAATTATGCCGACTTGAATTATTTTTTCCTTATAAGGATGCTTCTAGGAAAGAAAATATCTTGTGCTCAAAGAAAACTTTGTTTTTAAAATAGTTGAAGCTAGAAAGTCTAATTCTTTGCATTAAAGTGTTTTAACATTAATTTTCTTGTTTGATGCACAAAAATATACTACAGACAACATCCAGTGGTGACGAACTTTTCCTTGGCCGCCCTAATCTGAAAGTGGGTAATCGTATAGGAATTGTAGAGAGAATTATAAATCGAAGAACCAAGAATATTCGCTAAATAATGTTACATGTTTTACCACCTAAGTTTTTGTACTCACAACTGCTTTGGCTATTGTCCTTGCCACCAACTATTTATAACATAAATTATTTAATCTAAAAAAAACTGTTAGTTAAAATAAAGGAACGAGAATAATAAGACAATATGAAAATCAAACAAGAACCCTGAACACAAGATTTATATGGAAATAAGTCATGAGCAGAAGATGATAATTTATTAATATTAATAATGGAGGATTACGAATTATTGTGTAGAATGTAAGATTTTTTTTTTAGAGGTTTACTCCTCACATATATTGGGCAAAGAAGAGCCTAAGATATGATGGATTTCATGTATAACGAGTCTATGTGATAAAATAGAATTTAAAAAACCTGCCAAAATAAAAAACTGTTCAAATCTAGATAATACCATCTCGACTGTCAAGTAGTGACCAACCATTGGAGCTGCTTCCTCACGGATAGCGATAGCTGAAACTCCTGTTCTCATCACTTGAACGGGATCAAGGCATGTAGTGAGCGTTAGTTCGCCATGATCTTCTCATTGCATGATTTCTCTCTCCTATTGCAATTTGAACACCTTCAAATTTTCTTCTAATTCAATACAAATCACCAATTCCCTATTGAACTCTCAAATTGAATTCCAACTTCAATTCCCAAATAGACCCCATGTAAAATTTTCAACTTGACTTCAAATAGAATTCTTAAATAATTTTTCAAATAGAATTCGAGTTACACCCTAATTATAACAAAAAACAACAAATGGTTTATCTCAACAAGATACACAGAATAGATGCAAACATTCCCTCTAATTTAAAAATAAGGAAACATAACTAAAATCCTAAAAACTAAGAAAACATAAATATACGGGAATTCTGGAAGAAAACATAATTGAGATTCATGATTTCGCTTAACCATCGTCTAATTAATTTCTCCATAAGCCAATTAACAAAATTATTCATTTACGATGTTAGATCCATTTTTTTTTCAAATTTAGATAATTACCTCTCTTGATAACCCTAATTGATTGGTTTAACTTACCATATCTCTATATCTATTAAAACCAAAAACCGTATTAAATTTGGGTCACCTCAGCTAATAGGTATATCTCTACACCTTACAAGAACTTAAGGTTTCTACAGTTTGGTCTAAAATGTAAAATCTTCTATTGAACTATATACAAATCACTAAACACAATTATTTATTGGCCACATAAATAAAAATGTAATAACAACAATAGTAAAAGCATATGAACATAAGTAATTTAACATCAAAGAGCAAATATTGAAAATTAATCGAATCTAGGTCAAGCTACTATCATAAATCCCAATATAAATAATTAGCACATTTTATACGAATGACAAAAAGGTATAACAATACTTTACAAAATTGACAGCATAATGGAGGAAATATGATAAAAAGGAAAATAGTTATAACAATACATTACAAAAATTGACAAAATAATGGAGAAAATACAAGGTTATAGAAAACCCCTTTTGGTTGGATTCGTGAAGATAAAATGTCTAGCTCTTGATTTTCTAATATTTCTTCAACTTCTTGATTGCTCCTCCTCATGCTCTTGGTTTTACCCCAAAAATGCCAAGAAAATCAAAAGAAAAAGAAAAGGAAGGGAAGAGGAAGATGCCCCCATAGTGACTGCCCATTTTCTGCTTTTAAAAACCTAGCCAAAATAAAAAAAAAAAAAAATTGCAGCTCAAGCCTCTGGGTTTTGGATTGAGGATTAAAAAAGGCCCTAAATTTTCCTATTTAATTAAATCTGGCTGCCTTGATGCCAATTCTCTGCCAAAAACAAGAAATTGGTTTTATTTTACAGCCAAATCCTCTAGATAATTTTATGTCAAGTCCCTCAACTTTGATCCTATATAATTTGGTCCTCAAATATTGACTTTCATATTAATAATTTCCTTTATAAATTTCATCCAAGGTCATTCAAATTTCTGCACTTATGTAATTTGGTCCCCAACTTCATAATTTTGTACACTTTTGATCCTTTTTCACTTCATTTTGCATTGTTCTCTCTTTTTGGGGTTTTGACTTACAAAAGTCAAAATTATACAATTATGGATAGAAATTCGTTCAATTTAATCAATAACTAACTTGTTAAAATATTTAATAAGCGTGCAAAAACACACTTATCAGGAGCTGTTAGAAATTAAACTCAAACGATTTTTTATTTTTATTTTTTTCCTTTAGCTGAGCCACGTTGATGTTGAATAAGTCTCAGGAATCTCTTTTTCAGCTGCATTGTTATGCCATAAAAGTAGGGCTTTAGTAGATCAATTAGCTTTTTTTTTTTTCAAAAGTGCTTCACGTACAGAAGCACAGTCCACAGGAATGCAACAGAATACTCACACACGGTGGGGCCCGTACATTTTAATTTTTTAAACACACGGTGGGACCCATTGATTGTCTTTATTTTGGTGAAATTCTGTGGATTTTTTTCTGTACAAATGGAATTCCTATTTTTTTTTTTTGGGATTTTGTTTCAGTTCGTTGAGCTTGTAATTGACTATTTATAAATAGTTGACGATTCTACTTTTTTTTCATTGTTAGTTTATCAATAAGAAATCTTCTTCTTCTCTTCTTTTTTCCTACTCTGTTTTTTCTAAAGATCATGCGTTGGGAAATTATTCTGCATTTAATTTCTTGCATTGACGATTCCATCCGTGTTACCAGCGGCGAAGTTGGCGCAACCAGTTCACTTGCCCCAAAAATTAGCATGCTGGGACTTCCCCCGAGGAAAATTGGCGAAGACGTAGCTAAGGAAACCGCCAAGGATTGAAAAGGTCTCCGTGTAATGGGGAAACTCACAGTCCAGAATCGTTAAACCAAGGTCATAGTCGTCCCCTCCACAGCCGACCTTGTAGTCAAGGCCCTTAAGGAGCCTGAGCAAGACACAAGAAGACTAAGACTATTAAGAACAATGGGAATATCTCACTTGACGATGTCATCGAAGTCACTAAGGTAATGAGTCCACGCTCCATGGCCAAGTATTTGAGCGGCACTGTGAAGGAGATTCTTGGCACTTGTGTCTCGGTAGGATGCAATGTGGATGGAAAGGATCCTAGGACCTGCACTAGGAGATTTCCGATGGAGATGTGGAAATCCCCCTAGACTGAGTTGATTAGATTTGTGATTTTTTTTTTCAAAAATTTGGAGGATATTTTTTGACATGATTTGAATATGAAAGAACTTCATCAGAGAAATGTGCTATCATTATATTATTAGAATGTACTTTGATGAAGTTATATTATTTCTTGATATTGTTGTGCTATTTTGCTAAAGAAATTTTACAGTTATGATAATAAACATAAATTAAATGTGATTAACAAACCAAAATAAAAAATGGGTTGGTGTTAATTGGCATATGATACAATGTCATGAATTCTCAAGATAATTGTTAACTAAATTGGCTGCCTCGCTATAATATCCTGTTGGGCTGTCTGTGCATTTGGGTTTCTTTTCATGTGAAATGGGTTGGCCTCTTTAACTGGTTTCATATATGTCATTCACGTGGCTGCTCCTCTATCCTTGGATGTTAACTGTTCATATTACTTGGTTGACTTGTCTTTTTGGGTGATTGGCATTTGATAGTCTTCCAACCTCTCTTCGTCTCTATGTTTCTCATTTTCTCTAAGTGAAAGTCTAGGGTTCTTCTGCTTTGTAACTGTAATCGATCTTAGTGATTCTTCAATCCCATTTCTTTCTGAATGTCTGTGTACTTTGTACAGATTTAGGGATTGATTAATTTGGGGTTACAATTGTAGAGTTGAGGTTAGATCAAACTTGAAGAAACCTTTGGTTTCTTCATACATTTGTACTGATTCTTGTTCTATACTTAGTGGATATAGAGCTATATCCTTTGTGAATGCTCAACAGGCGATTAGGTCGTTGTGATTGAACATTAGGACTCTACGGGGTGAAAAATCGCGTGTTCTATTTTTCTTTTATGTTTCTATAAATTATTTTGTGGTTTGTGAACTTCGATTCTTGGTTGTTTTTGATTTGGGGCTTAACAAGTGGTATCCGAGCTTCATCTCTGTGTTAAGGTTTGATAGGATCTTTGTTCTGGTTTTTTTTGGTGTAGATATGAGGTTCTTGGGGAAGACGAGTCGTTCTTTGTAAGGAAAAATTGTTTTTCTTTTTCACTACTCTTAACTCACTGTAAAGTCTGGTAAATCTTGTATTTCTACTGAATCTTGGTGTCTTTTATTTCTGAATTGTAATGAGTTAGGCGAGTTGGAGTAACTCATTCCGATTCCTGGTTGAGTGTGTGACTCACTGCTGAGTTTCATTGAGTCTTGGTGACTCGTTGCTTTCTTGCATTCATTCTGGAATTCTTAGTGCGATTATGGTATTCTCTGATTGCTCTCCTCATTCTGAAACTTTAAGGTTTCAGGTTCTGGTATTCTCTTCCCACTCTTTACTTACTGTAATTGCCGTCGTGTTTTCTTTTGAAACTAGTTATTAAGGTAGGTAGCCTACCATTGTTTTCCTTTGTTCAAGATCTCTTGTGAAGATCAAGGGATACCACTCCTTAAACCTTTTCAAAATGATAACATTTTCTTTTCTGCAGTATCATTACATTGTTTTTGAGTATTGCCTAGATAAAGATATATATGTTATTACCCTGTTAATTTTGCTATTGCACGAACTATTATACTCTATGTGTTGTATAATTGCAATTTGTGAATATATCTGTCATCATGTCTACTGTACATAAGTTTGAACTTGAGACATGGAATGGGACTTGAGACTTCAGTCTTTGGCGCCAAAAGATGAGGGCTCTATTAATGCAACAAAGATGTGTTACAGCCCTTAATGGTCAATGGGCTGTAGAAACAAGTGCCTATAGGAGGCAATAATTAGATGATATTACATGGAGTTCAATCTTCTTACACTTATCTAATAATTCGATCAGAAAAATTGGTGAGACTACCTCTGCACATGCTCTGTGGACTAAGTTAGAAGCTCTTTATTTGACTTAGACCATACCAAACAAATGTTATCTCCTAAGGCAATTCTATAACTTTAGGTTTGATCCTTCATTTGATTGGAAGAAAATCTTGACAGATTCACAAAATTAATTCAGGACCTAGCAGATTGTGATGAGGAGCTTTCTGATGACCAACAAGTTGTTGCTTTACTAAACTCTCTTAGTGATAAATATAAAGATATCAGAAATGCCTTAAAATATGGGGGGCATGATCTCACTGTTGATATAATAAATTCAGCCCTAAGAAATAAAGAACTTGAACTGAAAGCTGAATATAAAGATTCCAAGTATGGGGAAGGGTTGCACACAAATGAGAAATGAAATCCTAATAAGAAGCAACCTACATACATTTTCAAGCCTCATAAGAAAACTAAATCTCAGAATTTCAGATTTAAAGATAAGAATAAAAGTCGTATGAAATCCAAGAATCAAATCAGAAAATGTTACTACTGTGGAAAATCAGGTCAATTAATCAAAGACTGTTTCAAGAAAATATCTGATATGAAAGATAAGAATAACTCGGAAGGCTCTGTAGCCTTGGTCTGCAAGAATGAACTTGACATTCAAGGGGTACTTCTTGTAAATACCACTAAAAGAGATCCAAAAGAATAGGTCATTGATTATGGTTGTACTTTCCACATGTGTCCCAACAAGCAATGTTTTTCTGAATTTGTTGAACTTAGTGAAGGGAAAATTCAAATGGGAAATGACATGAGTTGTTAAATAAAGGGAATTGAAAAGATCAAATTATTGATGAATAACTACATCCTTGAACTTGAAAATTACAGATATGTTCCTAAACTTAAAAGAAATTTTGATTTCTTTGGGTCAATTAGATGGCAAATATAATATCATGATTCATAAAGGTCTTCTAAGACTCAAACAAGGATGTAAAACTATTATATCCTCTCTGAAATCAAATGGGATCTACATTGTTTCTGTTGATTATGTGATTCATCATTGTTCTGCAGCCTTAAACATTGAGTCTAATAAGTCTTTGATTTGGCACAAAAGAATTGGTCATATTTCTGAAAATGGACTTGCCATTTTGAATAATCTTGGTTGTTTTGGTAAAGATAAAATCAAAAAGTTAGACTTTTGTGAAAACTGCATTTTTTGGAAAACAAAAAAGATTGCTTTTTAAAACTGGAACACATAAATCCACTTCTATCTTGGACTATTTACATTTTGACCTTTGCGGTCCAGTATCTGTAAATACCCTAAGTGGATTTATGTTCTATTTACTTATAGTTGATGATTTTTCAAGGAAAATATGGACTTTTCTGTTAAAACATAAATCATACAGTTTTAAGACTTTCAAACAATGGAAACTTTTGATTAAAAATCAAACCAACAAGGACTGATAATGGTCTTGAATTTTGTAACTCAGAATTTGATTCATTTTGTAAAGAATATGATATTTTAATACATAGAACTATAACATACACACCTCAGCAAAATGGAATTACTGAGAGAATGAATAGATATCTTTTGGAAAAGTGAGATGTATGCTTTACAGTTATGGTCTTTCTAAGTTTTTTTTTGGGGAGAATCCCTAAAAACTCCAACTTATCTTATAAATATGAGTCCTTCTAGTGCCATTGATTTTCAAGTTCCCAAAAAACAATGGTGTGGAACAATACCTGATTATAGTAGGCTAAAAGTTTTTGGCTGCACTGCTTATTCACATCAAAGTGAAGGTAAGCTTGAACCAAGATCCCTAAAATGTGTTTTTCTGGGATACGGAGAGGATGTTAAAGGGTATAGACTATAGGTCAAATGCCAAAATGGTTACAATGTAATTGTTAGTAGAAATATCATCTTTAATGAAGATGACATGCCTTGTAATGAATCATCCAATCTTCAAGCTTTTGAAACTACATCTGTTAAGGAAACTCTCCTAGAAAATCAGTATGAAAATGCTGTCATTCAAGATGATTTTATTAAGGTGGAGTCTACTCAAACTGATCTTCAACTTGTTCAAACTGAATCTGAAAATGAGATTGAATCTTCTGAAACTGCACTTACTAATTATCAATGAACCAGAGATAGAGAAATGAGAGAAATAAGACCTTCAGCCAGATTCAATAATGATGAATTTGTTACCTTATTTTCTGCTCTTGACTATGTGAATCCAGAACTTGTTTCTTTTGATGATACTATGAACTGTTTTGATTCTAAATTCTAGAAAGAGGCTATGAATGAAGAAATGGATCCCCTTATTAAAAATGGAACCTTGATTTTACTTGACAGACCTAAAAATCAAAAGGTTGTTGATTATAAGTGAATTTATAAGATAGAGCAAAGAGATTCTAATTCTGAAAATAAGAGGTATAAATCCAGAT
>CAIGRP010042681.1:0-13884 GCA_903798385.1 Fraxinus cuspidata
TATATATAATGCATCAATTAATTTAATTAACTCAAATTTATGGCACTTTCACATAAATTTATGGAATCCATATTTGATTCCCAGTTTGTTGGGATCTCATTTATTATATTAAAACTTTGAGTGTATTCAACAAGCCTTAATAAAATATTTGGGTACATACTACTATCAATTGTATCTTCATACAACTCCCAGGTCATTAAGCTAACAAATTTTTTGTCTTTACACATCTTATGTGTTAGCTTAATATGCCTCTAAAACTTATTTCATTGAGTGTACTCAACAAAAGATAAATTTTAGTTAAAACAAATCCATCATTCAGAAATATCTAATATTTCATAGTGTCAAACATATCCCTAATAGACAAATTTTGAGTGTACTCAACAAGTTGAGATCTATTAAGGACTCTAAGTTTTCACTATAATGATGGAATGCGAATATAAATATGACTTAATATTTTAACGAGAGATTTTGCATAGAAATGTCTTATCGTAATAATTATATATATTTTATTACACATCTAGCATGCAAATAAACATACTTATAATAGTGCAGACGATTATAAATTTTATTACACTATAATGATGGAATGTGAATATAAATATGACTTTTCAAACCATAAGGAAGACTAGTTGGTCAGCTCTTAGGGGGTATTGCGCTGATACAATGCTCTATCTTTATGGTCTGCTCCTCTTATTGCATCTCCAATTAATCCAGCTGCAACATATATCATATTAGCATGCAAGCCTAAATAGTTGGACAAGCAGGCCCATAAAATGACAATGGACTCGCAAATCTAAAATAAATAAGAGCTCGCGGCCCATAAACAACAAAAATAAAACTAACCATTCAACACGTCCATATGATCGAGTCCATAATCATCTACTAATAAAACATTCATCATATAAATACTTTCCTATATAATTTTAATATCATATGCAAACATGTTTCAAGATTCTAGTAATTAAGATCGTTTAAATTAATTTAGACAAATAGATTAGAACAATTAAATAATTAATTAGTCAAATTAATCAATTAATTTAATTAGCGTATTTATTTAATTAAAATCAAATTTTAATTAAATACCGAATTAGAGTCCAACTCTAATTCCACAATTATAAGGCAAACTATTTAATTAAAATCAAATTCTAATTAAATAACAAATTAGAGTCCAACTCTAATTTCAAAATTTAAAGCATTTGAATTTAATTAAAATCAAATTTTAATTAAATACAAAAATTAGAGTCCAACTTTAATTCCAAGATATTAAGGCCAGCTTATAAAAATATAATCAAATTTTAATTAAATACCAAATTAGAGTTCAATTCTAATTCCAAGAAAAAATTTAGGTGAGACAATTTTATTAAAATCAAATTTCAATTAAATGTTAAATTAGAGTCCAACTCTAATTTCAAGAATATACTAGGGTGAATAATTTAATTAAAACCAAAGTTTTAATTAAATACTAAATTAGAGTCAAACTTTAATTGCAATTGAATTAACATTTTAATTTAGGATAAAACTCCAAAATAAAATAAAATTCAGTTTGGGGTCAAAGTTTAATATTTAAGTTAAAATTCAATTTTAATGAAAATATAAAAGTCATCAATTTTAAATAAAATTTAGAACATATCAAAATTAAAATTTAAGGGTCGAACCTTTTAAAACATCTTTTAAAGGGAATGGTTATAATTTTTTATCACGATATTTAACGACGTGAATTATTTTTTTGATATAAGCAAAATCGATAAACTAAAATACCTCTTTCAATTTATCACTAATTCACATTTATCATCTCAAATTGACATCTAGTAATGTGTCAGGATAATACATGTGATGAGAAATATGACAAAACCAAACTAGTTCATTTATTGTGAAACTATAATTCTTTCGTCAATATGATTCGATCAATTACGAGATATGTGTATGTGTCAATCTCAATTATCGATCATATATTTCATTCCACTATTAAGTTAATGTAAGTCGAAAACTTATTTTCGACTTATGAGTATACCTGGACCAATGATTTTATTATTAGCTTAACTGAATGAAATGTAAATCATAATCTCTTTCTATCTAAGAGTAACGAATTCTCTATTGATCATTCATAACCTTCGTATGGTTCTTGAAATACCCAAACGATGTCATAATAGCGACCCTTGACAGAGCAATATCCAACATTACCAAAGTATTATTGTCATCGTGTAAGGCACTATGATGACCTCAAGTCAATGATCAATTCCACTACCGAAAGTTAGAGATTTTGACCACCTACACTCAGATAGTTATCCATGTGGAATCTCCCCAGCAGGTCTCCAATGTTCTATTCTATAACAAAATATCAACGTGTTCATTCTAGTGTCACAACACTTTAGCTTGTGAGATCAGCTACTTACTTTTCAAGTAAGAAGTACCACACGTGATGGACTATCCATAATAACGATAAAGTGTCACCACACTTTAGTTTGTGAGAGCAGTTATTTACTCACAAGTAAAATATGTCACACGTGATGGTCTATCCGTAATAACGATATTCGTATTTCGTTATTACTTATGATCACTGACGATTAAGATTTAGTTATATTGCAATTTGTATCTCACAATCACAACTCCTTGTGATTAACAAATTACAAAAACTTGAATATACGGATTCTATTATTTAATTTATTAGAATATTAATTCAATTAAATAATAAACATTGACATAAATATGCATCAACTATATATAAAAAATGTTTATGTCTAAAGTTGATTGAACTTAGGGCAAACACATATAGTTAGCATGCTAAACAAAAAAAATAATATAGGTATTAGATCTTATCTGAATACATACAATCAACTACTACATTAATATTTTCATTACGAAGCTAATGGAAACAAAACGACTTTATTTGAACAAAGTTATAAACTTATAGTCCATTTGGCATGACTTTTAAAGATGAAAAACAAGTTTTTAAGACTCAAAAACTACTTTTAGACTCATTTGATTAATTTTATGAAAGTGTTTCTGGTACTTAAAAAAGTTTTTAGAGAAAATTGATATATTGTGGCTTCCTCTAAAAGTACTTTCAAAATAGGAATTTCTTTCCAAAATTAGTTTCAAAATAAAGATTAAGTCTAAAAGCACTCATAAAAAAGTAAAAGCAAAAGTCTTGCCAAACAGGCCCTTAGTGCTTGTGTAGAAAGTGATTATTTGATTATTACTTTTTCACATTCTAAATAAAATCACTTCTCGAAGAATCTTTTCTCGCACAAGCTCTTAATAACTTAATCACGACGAAATCAAATTTAGTTGTCCACTTGAAATAGGAATATAAATTTGGTAGTCAATACGAATGCTTAAATACCCACAGATGCTTTTACTCGAACATTTAGGACACGGTTTCTCCTCGAGAAATGATTGTAATAGCAAAGATCAATCACGAACAACAAACTCAGCACGTTGCACTTCTTTAACAACCAGAACAAGATAGCAAATCGATAACAGTTTTGAGCCAAGCTTCTCCCTGCTCAACACTGTAATCCCAAGACAGCTAATTCAAGATTTCAATAGGAAGGAAAAAGGCAGAAGGCAAATTCTTTTAAGATCTGAAAGTTAAGAAATATAGTGGAACATAACAAAACTTATGGACAGGTTAAATGCATGCATATATGTTTCTTTTGAATCGAACAAGAGAAGTTTACAAACAACAGAATCAACAAAGTTGTACAATCCAGAAGCTCATGATATCTCGAGATTAGCCATGTCAACGAGCCGAGCCGAGCCGCGAGCTTAAACTCGAAGCTCGGGCTCGGCTCGAGCCAAACGGGTCAGAACTTTTTTGGGCCCGAGCCGAGCCGAACAAAAACTTGGCCAAAAAAATGATGTTTGACCCGAGCTTTCGGCTAGAGCCTTAGCTGGTTAAGCAGAGTCGGCTCGGGTTTTTTTCTTTTCTTTTTTGTGTCAAATCTAAATTTTTTCTTAAATAATTTAAAATTTGTACAATTTATACGTACTAAAAATTAAATAAATGTTAAAACCCTCTTCCTTTATTCGGGTTTGGGACTTGTTACAATTATCGTAGCCAGAATTAAAATTGTACACGAACTGTCAAAAAATAATAACAAAGGGAATTAACCAAAAAAAATTTCTGGGCTTCTGGCCTTCTCCATTTTCTGGAGGACGGCGCTAAAGGCTGAACTAAAGCTCCTGGCGAACCCAACACGGACGGCCGCGGGGGCTGGCCAAGTGCTGGGTCTGCCCTGATCATCGATCTCAATAAAAATATTCTTGGCAAGTACAAAACAATTATACATGTTGTCTAATCCCACAAAATAGAATGAATATCTTTTTTCTCCAATGCCAACAGATAGGTCAGTGAAAGCACTACATGCATAGAATTAATAAGTATAGATAGATGCATAACAGCAGAGGCATGTCAAAAAGGAAATATTCAGTGCATGAATTTTATCAATTTTCCAAATATTAATTTGGATTAAATTTGAGACCTAATGTACTTGAATTTACTCGTGAGATACCATAACATCGATAACAACGAATGCAACAAAGACAACAATGATATGAAAACTTGAGCTTCAGCAAGTTATATTGAGAACGAAAGCTTTTTCCAGTATATTGGCTCACAATTACAAGTGCCAAACTGAAATTTGGATTGCAAAGAAGATTTGCAATGTATTAGTTTTAGCAACAAAAAATCATTCAGGGTCCATAGATGCTTTATCTTTTTAATCATCCCAGTGAAAAGAGGAGAGTTGGAAACAGTTGTGTTAATGGAGTAGCTACATGTTTGTAGGTAAGACTACATAAAAACGAATAACAAGATCATCAGCAACCTTTGACAGAATTGGAATCAGTAAAATCCAAAACAGCAATACAGGGAGAAGATTACGATAACAAAAATGTCCACAGATTTCTTTATAAATTTGTCTCCATTTAGTGGCTCCATAAGCAATAATACAGGGCTTCGACCTAGAATTGAATATATGGTACATATGAATGACCATAGTATTCAACTACTTGATCTAATAGTTTAAGTGGTCAGAGGGGACCACATATCAAATCTAATTTTCAACATGCCCCCTCACGGCAAGGGATTCATTTTTTCATATCAAAGCCTTACACGTGCACAATTCAATAAATGTTTGATGGTGAGATTTGAACCCACAACTATGTTGAAGTTGTTGTTAGAGAGTATCACATATCGATGAAAATGATTAAGTAAAAAGAAAGGATGCATTTGCTACAATATATCAGGGGACAAACAAAAACTTGTACAAAAATGAATTCAAGCATCAAAATTCACATGCCAGAATTAGCTTCATATAGAAAATTCAACAGCACATCACACTAAAAGGTCAAACTGACATGCCAGCATTAGCTTCATGTCATAATACTTCAATGTTGAACGCATAACTTATAAACATTACCCTCATAAAAAAAACCCATGTAAAAAGGGATAATATGAGAAGATTGCAAGGCAGTGAACAAACCGAGGAATAAAAACTCGGTTAAATCAATAAGAATTTGTCTCCAATAACAATATGTACTACTAAATACAACTAGCTCTTATATAACCACCAGAAGAATTTGTCTCCAATAAATACAGGCAGATCAATCCAGACAATTTCAATTTGCGTGGGTCAAGTAATCTCTAAATGTACATTTTAACAGTACATGATATCACTTAAAGCCGGCTAATGAAAACATTCCCATAGCAGAGCCCACCCTGAAGATGAGAAATATCAAATATATGGCAACTAGGCCTGTTCCAAGCATCCTGCTCGGACGCATGTTATTTCTAGGTAAAACAATGAGTGCCCAAATAATTCCTGAAACGAGAAATCCCAAGGTGAAATACAAGCTTCTATCTTGTGGGAGCACAAAGGGACCAGGTTTCTCAGACCAGGCTCCCACTAGCATTGAGACACCCAATCCAATGAGCGTGTTGAACATAGGACCTGCATAACATCCTGACATTGCAATCTGTACGCCATCCCCACCATTCATTGACAAAGCAACGTTTGAAACCAAATCACCCATCGAGTTTCCCCAAGCCAATACAGTTAACCCAAGGATGGAAGGATTGACACCTAGAACCACACCAAATCCCACAAGTAGAGCAACAAGCTCATTTGCAATCATATAAAACCAAACAATACTCATCACAAATCCTCCTATAACCCATGGAAGTAAGAATTTCTGAGGTGGACGATCTGGCCTTGTGTACTTATATGTAAGAACACAAAGGGTGCATCCAACTGAGACACTGATGACATACACAACTATTCTGCTTTTAGAACCCACGTTGTCTTGTGAACTCCACAGACAAGCAAGAAGAATTGGAGCAAGTAGAGCACTGCCCATAGCATATGGCTTTGACCAAGTTTCCTCCTCCACTAAGGGAATTGTGAGCCGCCTCGGTACAGTCAGAGGCAACTCCAGAAGGGAAAATAGCTTTGAACAGAAAAATGATGGCCGCTCAATTTCTCTGTCTTCATCATTCCATCCCCACAAAGACTCATCACCGTCAGGAACCTTCAGCACCTGGTTTGAATAAATTGCTACATTAGAAGCCCACATCCACTGAGGCAGGGAACCATGGGACTGGGCTCCAACACTTTCCGTCTCAATGTCAAGCAAAGAGCCGAAGAAGGGTTCCTCATCTAGATTTCCATGAGAAAACACGCTTCCTCTTACAGGAAGCAAAGGAGTAACAGCATCCAGTTTCAACCTCTGGGCTTGTTCTCTCAAAATCTCATTGGCAGCCACCGCAAAGGCATACAGAACATAAATCGATACAAATGCAACAGCAGCACCAACAGTCACTTCACCGACAATCAAGATCCAAAACAGAGACACAAGGGCAAGCATAAAAAATAGAATATCCCTTATAAAGCACTTCTTGTCGATCTGAATATCCTTATCTGCTATACATAGAGAAACAGCCCCAACAACAATGCAAGTAACAAACACTGCCCCTCCTAATACACTGTTAAGGCCCACATCTCCCGTGCCAGTACCTAGAAAAGCAGCAATACTTGCAAACACATCTGGAGCGCCGTTTCCAAGTGGAAGAAGAGTTACGCCAGCAACGGTAGGAGATAGCTTCAGAAGAGTCGAAAGCTTTTCCAAAGAACAACAAAAGTAATCAGCTGCAGTGTTGCCTAAAAGATAGAACAATGCAGCTAGCCAAGCCCCCAACACCAGAAATGCCCATGCGCTCTCACTGCAATCACAATAGTAAAACTTCAAGTAATCAAAAAACCCATCCGATGTACACTGCGGATGGGCTCTCAGGAACTCACAGCTACTACTATAGCCATTGTGATCGGACAATCTAGCACAAAATTCAGGCTTCTTTACATCCAAATTATTAGGATCGGAGCCATTTACAGCTAAAGAATTTGCACTTAATTCAACCATTTCTCTTCGATTTACAAACTGACTCCCCAAACCGGAATAAAACCCACTGTCTGAGCTCCATTTAGATACTGAATACGATTGCTTCGAAAGTGGGTTTCCCACATCTTGCCGATTGTAAAACAAGAAAATCAAAACTAGGGCACATAACCCATTGAAAATCCCACGAAGCTGGGGACTTCTTCTACTATAAAATCTATTTAACTGGCTCATTTTTTCCGATTAATCACCTGAATATCTCTCGTATCAATATCATTACCATAAATACAAATATTCAAAACCTAATTCGAAAATCAAGCTAATCAAAATCAAGCCCAGGGTTCAATTCACGAGTAAAGAAACCCTAGTTAAGAAAAATGAAAATTCTTCCAAAATTGGACTAACCTCGATTTTGGGACGAATGTTATGAGGAATTTTTAATTGATTAAAGGCTTAAGAGAAAGGAGAAATTGTGGTTCACGGGTATTGAAAGGCTGCAGGATAATGAAAATTCATTTTGGAAATTTGACTAAAATTTTGTTTTTATTGCTTTTTCTTGGTAAGCTTTTTTCTTCTGTAACAATCTCCCCTTTTTTTCCTTTTGCCGGAAATTTTGCTTTTTTGATCATTTTATATATTCTGTCGGGAAAATTGGGATTGATTGTACAATTATTTCTTGCTTTTTAGCATTTATGTTTTCTAATGACTTTTCATGTTACTTTTATTCCAAAACTTTTCATTAGTTTAAAACATTTTATATTTGATAATAATTTTATATTCAAAAGTTCGTTGAAATGACGTAAAATAACTTATTTTTTATCATATATTTAAAATAATAATAAAAGTGCGAAATTTTCCCCTTCTTTCAACGAAAACAATAATATTTTGATATTAATTATCATCAATGATGAGGCATATTAATTAATAAAATATTGAAGATAAGAATTTGAGAAAAAAATTAAGAAAATAATTGTTACTATGAACAAAGATTGATGAACTTAACTTCTATTATAATGTGGTTTATCAAATAAAAATTGGGTTGACAATATAACCACCATTAAATAAAATAATAATATATTGACTAAAGGTTTAGGGCTTGTTTGTTTCCAATAAAAATCAGAAGTTATACCATTGCAACAGTAACTAGGCTGGAATATTTGACCAACTTGTGTTATAGGGGGCCCCACTTTTTTTAAAAAAAGGATAAAAAAATTGATTTTCATGTCAAAATAATTGGAAACAAACTGGGGCTTAATTTCATCAATAGCCACCATACTTTTCCTTTAATTTCATCGTAGCCACTGAACTTGAATTTCTTTCATGAAAACCACCAACTTTCTACTTTGTTTAACTATGGCCTCACACTTTAATGAGTCCAACTGTCATTGAACGGAAAAATTAATACAATTGTATTTTGGCATAAATTTTCAGCAAAATGTCAAATATAAATTTAATTCAGCGTAAGTTTACAAAAAAATAAAAAAAAATGCAACTATTGTAACTTTAGATTTAATTGATAGATACTATTCCAACCGTTACACACTTTTACATGAAGAAATATGAGTTCGGAATTATACTCTTTGCTTGCGAAAATATCTTTCGAATTAAAACATCTGCTCGTGTACAATTCATTAACAAATGATAAAGAGTCCAATTATCGTCACACAAAGATTGATTTAGTTCGATTTTAATTATCGCGGCCTTAACTTAAACAAGAATAATATGATATTTTTATGACTAAATTATATCTAAATTAATCTACTTATGTAATTGTTACTAAATTAACTAAAATAAATGTAATTTATGCTAAATGCAAGTTAATGTGTTCAATGGATGACAAGCGCACTAGGATTCCGAAATTCCATGTAATAATCTATTTTAACTTTAGTTATACACATTGACAACACGATTGAATTATGAAAAATCAATGTTTGTATTTTATTGAACAATCTCTCTCGAGTTATGTTAAATATATTCTCATAAATAACCTGACTATATTTCTATGATGGATATGAATATACAAGAGTATATGAATTTTTATGAACATTTAAAGATTTACATAGAGTATAGCGTATTTTTATCTCCTATCGGACCTTATGACGATTTACACTATATTGAGTATATTTTCCTTATTTCGAATGCATAAAATAAACACTAATTTCATACAACTATTGTGCACAATTCTTGTAGATAAAAGATCATTAAGCAAATCATTTAAAATTCAAAAACATGTTTTCAATGTCAAATATGTAAAACTAAGTATTAAAAACTCATATTGTTAATCGTTCTCCTATCACAAAGAAATCTAGCCTAACATGTTTTGAAGAAGAAAGCAAAAATATAAAAGTTGTTCATCTCCCGAAAATTCTTGAATGTAATCTTGATGTTCTTGAAATTGAATCTTGATGTTTTCTTTGCCTCCTTTTAAAATTAATTCTCCACGTGTTTTAAGAGTTGATATTTATAATCCCTCTAAAAAAATCTTAAAAGATCTCTAAAAATTGTGCATATCATAGACCAAACTAAAGTTTTCTTGTTAGAATTGAATTATAAAGGAAACAGAAATTTCTGGCCAAAATGGCCTGGGCAGGCACCTAATAGTAACGGTGTGGCTGTCCAGGCATACTAAGTAGCCTTTGTAATTGAGGTTTAGGTACCCACCTGCCCTGCCCTTTTCTTCATTCTTTCTTTCATCTGGCTCATCCACGTTAAATTAGTTCGATTTTTTGGTCCTCCAACTTTTATTAAAATGCATATTAGTCTCCAAACTTCCATCCACTAGCCAATTGATCCTTCTTTCTTATCCATTTGCTTAGAAACGAGTCCAAAACTGAAACAAGATAAAATTAACTTATGTTAAATTAAATACTAAAACAACAAAAAGTTTAGTAGCCCGAATAAATGTACAAAAATGCACTTATCAAACACTCCAAAAATAAAACATTTGTTTGTCCTTGAATAAAATAAAACAAAACTCATAAATAAACCATATCGTTAACAGGTTTTAGATACTCTAAAATATTTAATCACTCGAGTCAAAAAGGCTACGAAGAGAAGTATAAGATGTATCACTTTTTTTTTTATATGGGATTCGAAGTTTAGCATTGGTCAGTGCCCGTTTTAGACTCTTTAACTTAAACTCTTTCAACAAAAGATCTGATCCAAAAAATCAAAACCATCAAATTTCTACGAACGCAAGCACTAACCTTTCCACCCGAAACTACTATTTAATAGTTTGGTTTCTATACAAATGATTTGGAGATTTTATTCAAACTTAAGTCAACAACGTCAACAAGTCCACAAAATTAAATTGTGTCCCAACATAAGTAATAGGTCAATACCGGCTATGTGCTCAAACAAATTAAATTTAATATGGATAAGGACTCAAGTAAATTCACAGGTTATGGTGTTGTCTAGTATTCTAACTAAAGTTATGCTCAATTCAAACAAATATCATCATATGCGGCAAGTCGTTCAATGCTAGATTAGACATTGTCCTTAAATTTTTCATTTTTTTTCAATTTAAATTAGTAATACAAACAAATTACAGGATACATACTCAAGTAAAATCATAGTTTATGGTGTTGTCTAGTATTCTAACTAAAGTTATACTCAATTCAAACAAATATCATCATAGGTGGCAAGTCGTTCAACGCTAGATTAGACACTGTCCTTAAATTTTTCATTTTTTTTAAAATTAAATTAGTAATACAAACCCTATAAACAATTGAAAAGCAAGAACAAATATCCTAATTCTCTAAATACTTACCCACCTGAAACAAAATCATTACATTGTCCCCAATGTAAAAGCAAACGTAATCAAAATAAATGAGTGAATGATCATAAACATTCCAGAATAGATGCGGATGAGTGGAGGAATCAGGCTGGTCCGACTAGCTTGATGAACTAGTAGGTTTGAAGGACTTGACAATCCGACTATCTAGGTGACGTTTTGATCAATTGCCTCCAGTCGACTCCTAAAACGTAGCATTTGCTCGTGCACTTGATCATATGCATAAGTGATGGTTCTTTGATCATCACTTTTTTGGAACCCACGTACTTGCATACTCGCTCTCTGCAGCTCTCCCTCAATGTTGATTTGCCATAGCTACATTACCTCCAAAATATTTGTTATGTTGCCAACAGATCTACCCAAATAGAAGTGGAACCTCAGCAGCTAAACAGATCCCATTGATAAGGCAGGGTAACATGATACTGTACTGAGGAAAGATCGATGCGGCCAACTCTCGTATGAAAGTGAATATTTGGGATCCCAAATCAATTTTGTGACCCTGTGCTAGGTGATAGAGTAGTTGGGCCATTTCTTCATTAAACCTACTCCGTTAGATTGTAGGATAGATGTTGGTAGGGACGAAGATATTAAGGAGTCACAATTTAGATGTCAAGTGATTATTCACGAACCGATCCGTAAAAAAGTGTCCATGCATCACCTCTACTGTATAAGAATCGGGTAACCAATGTCATATCTTGCTCAATAAGTTGGGGCTCTATATTAGTGTTATTCAGCTCATAATATTCGTAAATCAATGTCGATTGAATCGAATCCACATGTCTCTTACCCATGTTTGGTTCATGTGTGATAACTATAGGGTATCAATTTTAGTATTGAAGTTGGCGAAGAATTCACTCACTAAGGTAGAATAAGCTGTATGAGGAGTTCCAACAACTTTGCCTTATCTACAGTGGTGGACAATCATTTCAAATAAACTTCCTTGAAAATCATCAACCAAAGCTCTCCTCTCTTGGTAGAAGTTTTTATCCTTCCACTTTCCTTCAAACTTTTCACGATTTTCAACATTTAAGAACTTTGATATATCCCCATCCTCAAGATTTACTTTTGTCCTCTAACGGCGTGTCGTTGTCTCACAAACCTTAGACTTTCCTTTTCTTGAGATGTGGCTTTTCTTTTTTGGTGGCATTTGTATCTACATATTAAAATAGAAAATGTAAGCATAATAGGTGATAAACATATAAGTAGGATAAAGTAGGGAATACCCCTAAATTATACAACTCTGTGTCAATTTTCATGTGCCAAAATGCAAAAACTCATGCCATACTCGAGAAAATGTCATGATATAGGGTATGTATCTAATAAATGAAGTTAATGCAATTCACATTCCCTAAACTAACATAAAAGAGGTGAATTCACGTTTTTGCCCGAACCAACCAAGGGTTTTCACCACTGGAAAACGTCAAGAAAAAGTGAACTTTTCCCAAACGATCTCTGGCATATGAAAGTTCATATGTTGGTCTAACTCATGTTTAAATTTGAGGATAGATGGAGGTCGTTTAGGTCAGACGAGGGGTGACGAAGTTGGTAGCATGAAGTGACAATTCCTAGCCATGTCAACTATGGTTGTGCAACCAGGTCTTAGGTGTTTTCTAATTCAATTTCAATTATTTTTCACTCAATTCCACATTCTAGTCAATCCTAAATTAAAATGAATTGTTACTCAAGCAATTCATCTAACACCTTGAATGCATCAAATTTTCCCCTAAAATTGCAATGAATTGGGGTTCAAATCAAGCCACAATTTCCACTTCAAACTCAAAATCATAAACTCCATCATCTACCTAATTTCCATACTCCATCTCAAACATTTAATTTTTAACCTCAAATCAACAAATTACCACTTACAGAGAAAGAAGGCAGAAAGAATTTGATTACATACCTTGAGTGTTTCTTTGATGATGAAGAATTTAAGAATTGAAGAAGACAAANCAAACATTTAATTTTTAACCTCAAATCAACAAATTACCACTTACAGAGAAAGAAGGCAGAAAGAATTTGATTACATACCTTGAGTGTTTCTTTGATGATGAAGAATTTAAGAATTGAAGAAGACAAATTGGAGATACCGTGTGTGTCATAAATTTGTATATTGCAAAGTGAAAGTGCTGTGTGTGTAAAATGCTGTGAGTGAAGAGTGTGCTATATGTGTGTGTCATGTGTTTTGGAGAATGTTGTGTGTGTTGTGTATTTGGTCCCCCTTCTTTTTTCGTTTTTACATTGGGTGGTCATCCAGTGTAATATTGGGGAACCGCCCAATTTAATTGTTAATGGTCTGTTTGCCCTTAACTAGTCTAGGCAATCATCCAGCTATTAAAGTTGCGCACCCGCCCAGTTTACCAGCTATTTTTTTTTTTCAAAAACATTGTATTTTCCTAATGAATTGAGAGTCTAACTAATTTTTATGATTATTTTCACATGTTAGGCATAAATTAGTGCTTGTGTGCGTCCGATAATTCTTAAAAACTAACTAAAATATGATAAAAAAAAATCATCTAAGTGTATGAATGCATGAATATGATCCTAAAGTATTAATGTACTCCCTAAACTACATGCAATGCAATAAGTGATAAAAATAAATGGAAAGGGATAGAAAAATTTGCTGATTCCCATCAGGGGCGGACCCATTAAGGGCCCAGTGGGGGCGGTTGCCCCCACTGAACTCTTAAATTTTTTAT
>CAIGRP010042689.1:0-35193 GCA_903798385.1 Fraxinus cuspidata
AATCTTTGATAAACATTAATTCTTAAAAATCATTTCATACATCAAAGATCTTCATACCTAACACTCGTGCTTCATTCATTGCTATCTATTAAAGTGTTAGCCTACTTCTCTTCTCGTACTCAACTTTGGAATTATCATTCATCACGAAGAGAATATCTCATTTATAAATTTATTTGAATTGTGGGTCGTGTTGAGGTCCCGGAAAGCTCAATTGTATAAGGATCTGTGCTCCTTGCTTGTAAGTCACCGGAAGCGTTGTAAAGGGTTGGATTGCACCGTAAGTCAATCAATATAGTGAAAAAGGCATTGCTCGTGACGGAGAGCTTGGTAACAGGGGACGTAGATCGTGTNATCCTCTCTCCCTTTTACTTATTGCTTTTATATTCGTACTTACTATTTGAATTAATCTATTTAGTCTTTACTTGCTTGAATTTAGTTTAAATTCTTCGGAAAAATTTTAAAAATCAATTCAACCCCTTCTTGGTTAGCTATTTTTGGGCTTTCAAAAGTTGCATGAAATTTTTGAAATTAAATAAATATTAAACATAAGTTACATCATTCATCATAACAACCAATTATTTAGCCATTTATAATTGAGAAAATAAATAGTAGAAAGATGAAAAATATTACCGAGTTCAATACAAAGAAAAAACAAAAGAATCCTAGCAGTAATTGTTCCTTGGCACCCAATTCTCAACAATGGACCTCTAATCTCCTATTCCAAGCTTGTATATCTCCCGATCAATTATGTTTTTCAATCTTCAAATCCCAAAGTTTTATACAAATCTTGAGGATTCAATGTATTTGAATGTATAATTATGCCTCAAGATTATATTTCTCGCCTCCACCAACTATGAAATAAAAGAGTTGTATTTATAGACCTAAATTAGATCTAAAACAAAGTTTCAAAAGGATTGGGAACCGTAATTTATGTCCAAGTAGGATATCTCAAATTGCTGGAATTAAACTTTGATTTTGTGATTGGGTCTTTGTTTGCTCTTTCAATTATTGAGTCCTTAAATTTTGCAATTGATGTCCTTTAGCTTTCAAATATAACTTTTTGGTCCACAGCTTTCAAAATATACCCAACTTTACTCCTTTTTGATCAATTATTGCCTCATTTTATCCATTCTCATCCAATCTTAGGTTTTCTTCTAAAATAATAAAAAATACACAATAGTTAAGGGCCCGTTCTCTTTACCATTTTCAAGCCGTTTTCTGTTTTCGATTTTCCGAAACTGTGAAAACTTGTTCTCTTTCCCATTTTCGAAAACGCATTTTTGAAAACAAATTAAAAATTTATAAAGAAAACACAAAACGACAAATTTGTCGTTTTGAGTGTTTTCAGTTATAATCAAGTCAAAATTTTCAAAACTTGTTTTTGGTGTATTCAAAACAATTTTTCAAAATGTCAAAGAGAATTCCCATTTTCGAAAAAGAATTTTTGAAAACAAGTTAAAAATTTATAAAGAAAACACAAAACGAAAAATTTGTCGTTTTGAGTGTTTTCAGTTATAATCAAGTCAAAATTTTCAAAACTTGTTTTTGGTGTATTCAAAACAATTTTTCAAAATGTCAAAGAGAATACATTTTCAACAATTTCAAAATGGACTCTCAAAACACAAAACTCAAAATGAATTCAAAACTCAAAACACAAAATTGAAACATAAAGAGAACAACCCCTAAGTATCTAGTTCATAAAATTACTCTTAAAAGTCATGTGTTAATGGCCAAGATAAATGTAATATTTACACTTATCAAATACCCTTAAACTTAAAATTTTGTTCGTCCTCGAATGAAGCAAAATAGAAACTTAACCAGATTCTAAACAAATTTACTCAACTTCATATACATATTTCAATGTTTCCTCAAAATGGATGTCTAAATCACAACATTTAAACAAGTTAATGAAGCACAAGAACTAAGAGTTATTGCATATACTCCTCAGATCTTATATTCAACTTTTCAGTTTGTGTTAAACAATCTCAATTACAGCGATGCTATTTGAATCAAGTCATGTATTTCAACTTCCAAAATTTCTTTTCCAAAACAAAATCAGTTCCCCAAGTATGTCAATATAATCTCTCATCACTCATATCAATCTCTTGATTTTTCATTTCTCTTCACAAAGGCGAACTAAACTAGTGATATTGGTCTTATTTTCATCATCAACTCAACCGTTCTTGGAATTCTAATCGGTGACCAAGACTTTGCCACACAGAGGCAGCACTTATGTTGTTTTGCTACTACCTCAACACACTTCGGTGTGTTTTACTTTACTTTTCTTTTTGTTTTGTCCATTCTTTTGTTTTCGAGATTTTTCTGATTTTCTAAGTTAGTTTTCAGTCTACATTGTAGGAAGCCTTCTTTCCCAGTAGATTATCTCCTAAATATTGGAGATGAATAGGGTTATATTATTCATGATAAGAATTGAAAAATAGTAAAGTAATGATGCGCTTGGTTTTGGATAGATCTAATCTCCCAAAATAATTCTAAACAGGTTTTCAATATGGTTCTTAATGTGCTGATTAGTGTAATAATGATTACTATATTCTAAAAAGATTCCAAGGTAATTAATTTATGCAACTCAACTCATAGTCAACATAAGTGCAATCAAGAATGAATTTGTGCTCAAAATTAAACAAAAGCCAAGTACAAAATAATGAAATTCAAGTAATAATTGATAATTCGAGAGTTCACACGAACCGATTTCATCCTAAATATTATCATTGGTATTTGAATTGCCATATTCAAGTTAAGTAACAAAAGCACGCATAATAGAACTATAAATTATTTATTTATTTATTTTAAATTTTACTATTTTTTTAAACTTTTTTTTTTTACCTAAAATTAATCGTAGATTAAATTAAAAGCAAACCTAGATTTTCCACCCCAAGCTTAATTCATGTATTGTCATTAATGTAATACTATAAAGCCCAAAACATAAAAATTAAGTAAAAAAGAGAAATTTTAGAGTTGCCAAATAAATGTTGAATGATGAAGTTGGTCTTGAAAGTTATAGACACTTTCATTTTCTTTATCTTCCTTCATAAATTATTTTTTTTCGTTATGCATGCTTTTCCTACAAATAAGATTAATTAGCAACAAGCTAATAAGAAATTATAATCAAGATCCCAATAAAAACATAATTCACCGACAACAACTACTTAACCTATCTATATCAATTCGATATAAAAAAAAAAAAAATTGAAAAGTTCTAAGAAAAAGATCTCACGATTATAAGTAATGACACTGTTGAGTAAATCTTGATCTTTTCATAATTTTAAAATATTGAATATCTTAATGATAAAATAAGTTGGTGATTGTGCACATTTGGGTGTCAATTTTATGAAGTGGAGAATTTTTTATTTTTTTATTTTTAAATTGAAGTTAAAACACAAAATTTGAAAATTAGATATGATTTTCAAAAATTAATCTTTTTAAATTTTTCAGTTTTTTTATTTCTGAATTTTGAAAAAATAAATAAATATATTTTAGTATTTGACCGCCGTCAAACCCATGGTCAACCACAGAGGACCGCATCAAGTAGCAAATTGTTGATGATCGCTGCAGTCAACCGTGATTTTTTTTTTTTCTGTGGTGTTAGAATGACAACCCTAAAAATAATAGAAAAACTAAAAAATATTTATTTTTTTTCTAAACAAAATTAAACGTGCCTAAGTACTAAATTCAATCATATTATTTATATGCCATGCAAAAACTAAAATTTAAGAAGGGTTTAGAAAAATACATTTCTTCCTATTAAGTTCTTGATTTATAGTTTCAAGCCCGACTTTTACACAAGTGCTTCATGGCACTATATACATGGATTTGGAGCTCCGGCTTAATGTGTTCAATTTGGTTTTACACCGATTTGTATCTATCCTCCAAAATTTTATTTTGCCCTTCTTCAAGTAGTACGACTTGCCTTCAATACTCTATTCGAACTAAATAATGTACATCTCAATCTCCTCATAGGGTTTAATCACAAACTCAATTTTTGAGTGAACAATAAAGTCGAGAGGTTGCATGCAAATTCCTTTCTTCTTTGAATACTACTAATCCTTTTTGGCTCGGTACGATTAATTCCTTAGTATCTATATGTTCTTCTTTTATTTCTGGTTCCTCAAGTTGAATGATGGGTTTACTTTCTAAAATTTTGGGTTATTGGACAATGAGATTTTCATGAGAAAGCTCCCTTTCTTATTGAGTATTTGTGGGATTTTCAATATTTTCAACCAATAGAGATTTGAATGTTGCTCTCAACTTGGATTTTGTGTTTGCTCATATAGATTGTAATGTACTTGATATTCCAATAATGCCCATAGTAATCCCAATGTCAAATCATCATCATCAATTTCGTTTACACCTTGTGCTTGAAAATCTTGTACTCTCCATAGTATTCCCAAAGGCAAGTCATTCTCATCAACTTCTATAGGTGAATCACATCCCTTTATCTTAAAGCGTATTAAGGTGGAGAACACCCCTATCGGCATGTTGTCTTCATCAATTTCAGGATCTTCCATCTCATATTATTGTTAAGTTATTGCTTCCTTTAGTTCTCTGTCAACGAAATCAAGAAAAGATTAACTTAAAAGAAGAAAAAAATAAAAAACAAAAATTTAAATTTAAATAAAGTTAGAGTTAACAATAAAAACTAAAGTAAATAAATTAATCTCGAAAATGACGTCAAAGATTTGTTCGATTGATTCCATAAGAATACAGATCGTGAAAGTAATAAAGTTAATATTTGAGTCCGAATATCGTTCCCACATAGACTAATATTTACTATCAATTTTTATTTCAATTCCAACTCCAATTTAGATTGATGTGTTAAAACTTAACAAATAAAGTTTTTATGTTTAAACTAAATTCTATTAAGCCCCTGTTTAGCCCCCATTAAATTTTAATTCATTTTTTTCTCCACTCTTATTAATCACACATTCTCTCAATAAAATAATATTATACGTAAATCTAAAAATTCTTCTTATTTTTTAACCACGCATTCTCAAAAAAACACTATTCAAAAATCATTTTTTTTTTAAATAATGGTGCTCAAGCAAGGGCTAACCTAAACTAAATTAACCTAACTAACCTAATTGGTGGGAAACTATTGAGATTAAGTGGTTAGGAATTTCGGTTTCACTTATGTTATTTAATATTCAACCAATCCAAACTTATTCAACCCTTTTCATATATATTAACAATCGAATTAATTAATTTTATGTAGTTGTTTCTATCGAGTAAAACTAACCATTTTCACGAGCCCAAATTTACTATATCTCTATGTAAATTCATACAAATGTAAAAGCATTCAATTTTAAGAATTCAATCATGATTGCATAACCTATAAAATTATATTTCGATCTCTTATAACATCTATATCATTTATTGTAGAGCGAGAATCATATATTACCTATTGATTTTCGTACTATCCGTGAATCAATCAATTGGTGATCAAGCAATTGATGCATTAAACACACATCTATTAATTAACAAATAATCAAGTTGCACAAAATTTTGAATTAATAAATATTAGACATAAGTTACATCGTTCATCCTAACAACCAATTATTTAGCCAATCATAATTGAGAAAATAACTAATAAAAAACGAAAAACATCACGAGGTTCAATACTAAGAATAACGAAAAGAATCCTAACAGTTGTTGTTCCTTAGCATCCAATTTCCAACAATGAATCAATAATCTCATCTTCCGAGCTTGTATATCTCCTAGTAAATTGTGTTATTCAATCTTCAAATCCAAAATTTTAATACAAATCTTGAAGATTCAATGTATTCGAATGTGTCATTATGCCTCAAGATCGTATTTCTCACCTCCACTTTGGAATAAAAGAGTCATATATATAGACCTAAATTAGGTAAGTTTCAAAAGGATTGGGAACTGTAATTTATTTCCAAGTAGGATATCTAAAATTGCTGGAATTTAACTTTCATTTTGTGATTGGGTCTTTGTTTCCTCTTTTATTTCAAATTGAATCCTTAAATTTTGCAAATAAGGTCCTTCAACTTTCAAACATTTTTGGTCCACAACTTTCAAAATATGCCCAACTTCGCTCTTTCATCGATTATTGCCTCTTTTCATTCGTTCTCGTCCAATCTTGAGTTTTCTCCTAAAATAATAAAAAACCACAATAGTTAGATATCTGGTTCATAAAATTACTCTAAAAAATTCATATATTAATGGCTAAGATAAGCGTAATATTTACACTTATTAACAGCCAACATAAATTATAATTTAAGATATTGAAGACGGAGGACACTACAAGATCATTATATATCTTAGTGAAAATGATATCATCCTAATAAATAATTGCGAGCTCAATAAAGGACCTAAGGATGAGTTGATTTAACTGGTTCTCGTGAATGTACTGAGATGGATCCAAACAATGATTTTTCTTCTTGACTAAACAATGCAGGAAGAACTACAGAAGCTGTAGTGTTCGACCTACCATGCAACATTATAGATACAATCATCATCATAATGATCAAACAACGTGAGCTTTTCCTCCTTTGAAGAATAGTAATCCCTCAACGTGGACAGATTTTCGTGCCTTATACATTTCCAATGACTTCATGTGTCGTCTAAACTTTGTTTCTGGAACATTCACTTCCTTCAATCTCTTCACTACAATTTTTGTTCCAATATCCATTACTGCCGTGTATGCACTTCGAAATGTTCCCTTCCCCAAATGCTCTGCAGATTGTAGAAGACCTCAACATAGCTTCAAGGTCAAAAGCCGTATTGAAACCCTCAAATAATACCATTATGGGATCCTTTTTTGCAACATATTCTTCTTTCTTCGAGGACTTTCCAATTGCAGGTTGGGGTAGCTGCTGGTAGGGAAATGAACCTCCACGGCATGAGATGTCATAAGGCAAATCATGGAGCGGAGATCTCAAGCTGAAATTTGATGACTATGGAAATGATAATTGGGCTCCGATCATGAACATTTGCCAAAGTTCAGTCCAGAGCACAACTTCCACTAGTATCACTAGTTGTCATGGATCGGGGACATCTCTCTTTGACCTACAGCCTTGACTATTTTCTAGAGCTATGCTACTTTTGAGATTGATCAAAGTCAACACTTAATATATTGAAACTTAACTCGTATTCCATATATTCTCTTGGTCGGATAAAAACAATGTTTGGCATTGACATTGACGCATGGCCTTTCGTTCTCTCTTTAAAAAAATTAAACTTCTCATTGTTGTGTCTCATAAATGCGGGATTTCTTAGGGGCTTCAGAAAGACAAAGATTAATGCAGCATGAAAAAACAAGCTACACTACAAATATGAAATACTAGAAGACAAAATACACTATAAACATCAGTATGCAACACCTTCAACCAACAACTTCTGGGTAATTAACAGAAAGCTATAAAATAGTCAGAGTAAAAAAGGACCAGAGGAGTAAAAATGGAAAAATGTAAATTGAAGGGAATAGGTCCTTAATTTGTTTTTCTTTCTTATTTTACCATCATCTGCTACAACCGAGGATGGTGCTGGAATAGGTGATGATGAGCCTTCTAATCTTGTATGGTTTGCTCCCGTGTTTGTCCCACTAATATCCTCTAACATCTCCACTACATCAGACATTTTAGGTCTTCTTTATGGAACACTTGCAACACAAATCTTTCAAAGGAAAGTCACCAGCAGATTCTCATCAGATTCTGCAGCTAAAGTCAGCAAGCCATTAAAACAAGCAGATTCTCAGCTAATCTATAATTGTAAATCTCTGATTTTTTTCCTTCATTTAGGATATATTAGCTGTAGGCTAATAATAGATAGTTTCGTATATGGTAGTTTTGCTATTTTAAGGGTGTAAATCAGTGTTTTATATATTCTATTGAATGGAAATCTATAACAAGAGAGAATACAGTTTTCTCAAATCATTTGTCAAGATATCAGAGCAACAATTTGGAAAACTCTTGTCTAGCTCTTCCGTCTTTTTTTTTCTTGATCAATTCCTTCATCATCTTGTCTTGAGACAAGTCTGATGCCTTCTTGATTCTTTTTAGTGGAAAAATTTACTGAGCCTAGGAATTTCATTTCAGGGTTTTTGTCAAAGAGAAGCCATCTATGGGGTTATGTTAATGGCAGGAAACATGTTCCTGATAAAGACTGTCTCTCTATCTCTAAATTTTACTTTACCTTCATGAATCTTTGGGCTGAATATTTAGACATTGTCTATGCTACTTCACCTCCCGTATGTTTGGAATTTACTTAATCATGCACAGCGAAAAATAAAACAATTTCATTTTCCACCACGGATCTGTTTTGTGCTTAGATAGAAACTGTGATAAAAATTATACATTTGATGAATTCTGCAAACTCCTTTGCTGATTCTCGAACACGTATGATCACAATCTGCAATCTAAGTTGTCCAATTGTCCGGCTTCCAACAAGAATCACACAGAGAACATGAACGACGATTTGGGTTTTCTTTTCTTGTACTAGCAAGAAAATTTTCCTTACAATTTTCAAATCCTAGCATCCTATTAATATAAATTCAAGCGCACTTGGCCCGTCCATTAAACTTAACCCGGTCTAATATTTAATTAATCAAATTAATTAAATCTGGTCCAATTAATTAATTCGGGCCAGCTAATAAGCAACCTAATTCATTAATTGTCCAACGCTTGATAATTAATTAATTGATGAATCTCATTCTTCTTGTTCTCTTTTGTGTGTGACCCATTAGGTTCCCAATCACGATGTCTAACAACGTGAATTCTAATCAAAATCGATAAATTAAAACGCCCTTTTTATTTATCATTAATTCAAATTCATCGTCTCATATTGATATCTAGCAGTGTGTCCGGGCAATACATGTGACGGAAAATATTACGTGGTATGACAAAACCAAACGTTTACCGTGAAACTATAATCATTTCGTCAATATAATCCGATCAATTATGAGCTATGGATATGTGTTAATCTCAATTATCGATCATATCTTTTATCCTAATGTTAAGTCAATGTAAGTCAAAAACTCCTTTTTGACTTATGATTTCACATTGGCCAAGGATTTCATTATCAACTTAACTAGAAAAAATGTAAATCATAATCTCTTACTATATAAAAGTGACGAATTCTCTATTGATAATTCACAACTTTCATATAATTCTTAACATACCCAAATGATACCGTATTAGCGACCTTGGCAGAGCAACATCCAACATCACCAAATTATGACTGTCTTCATATAAGACACTATGATGACCTCAATTCAAATGACCAATTCCACTACCGAACGTTAGAGATTAACCACTGATACTGAGATAGTTATCCATGGGGAATCTCCTCAGTGGGTCTCCAATGTTTTGTTCTATAACAAAACATCAACATGTTCATTCAAGTGTCACCATACTTTAGATTGAAAGATCAGCTACTTACTTCACAAGTAAGAAATGTCACACATGATGGTCTATCGGTAATAATGATATTCGTATCTCGTTATTACATACGACCACCGACAATTTAAGATTCAGTATCATATGTAATTTGTATCTTACAATCACAACTCCTTGTGATTAACAAAGCACCAAGACTTAAATCTACGAATTCTATTATTTAATTTATTAGAATATTAATTCAATTAAATAATAGATCTTGCTATAAATATGCATCGATTATATATATTAAAAGTGTTTAAGTCCAAAGTTGATTGGACCTAGGGCATAACACTTACAAACTCCCACTTGCATTAGATCTAATCACTTATGTATTTTATATCATAAGAGTCTACATGATGTTCATGTTTATGTCGTGACAACTCTTCATCTGTAAATCTGCAATTTAATAAGTTGTTGGAATTCGTTCTTCCTTTACGTCATTTCATTGTATTATCCTTTGAATGAGATAATACCACCTCAACACATGTTTGAATCATTGATAAGACCTTAGTTCCTTCGCTTGCACGGTGGCATCATTGTTATCACAATGCAAAAATATGTGATCAACAATGTTAGGAACTACTCCAAGAACTTCCTATCCAGACCACAACTTTTGTTGCTTTCTAAAGCAATGATGTATAAGGCTTTTATTATAGAATCAACGGTTACTTCCAGTTTGGAACCTTTTCCAACACACCGTTTAAGAGTAAACATATATTCTAATTGAGATATGTTATCATTCTAGTCTGACTAGAAGTTAGTATCAGTGTATCCATGAACTCTCAGTTTATTTTCTCCGTATAAGATCTTTTCTAGATTTTGTCTATATAGATTGTGATGAGTTAATCAATATTCTAAATCTATTTCTATAGATCAACTTGCTCCTCCCATATCTATCACGGAGAATGTTTTACAACCATAATTTCAACAATTGAAATATAGAGATGTCGTTTCCCGTTAATAATATCTTATATATAAAATATTAGAAAAACGACAACGCTTCCGCTATCTTTTTGTAAACACATGGTTTATCTTCTTTCTTGATAAAATCAAACATTTTGATTATCTCATCAAACCGAATATTCCAGTTCCTAGAGGCTTGTCTTAATCCAAATATGGATTCATCAAATTTGCATAGCTTGTTGGCTTCTTTGGATTCAAAACCTTCGGGTTGTGTCGTGTTCACTTCCTCTTGAAAGTTCATCTTATGGAATGTAGTTTTAACATCCATTTGCCATAACTCATAGTTATGATATGCATATATTGTAAACAAATCCAAATGAACTTTAGCATGGTTACAGGCTAAAAGGTTTCATCAAAGTCAACTCCTTGTCTTTCTTTATAACCTTTTGATATTAGTCTTGCTTTGTATGTAGATATGTTTCCATCTAGTCGAAGTTTTCATGTAAACTCATTTACAACCTATGGGTTTTATCCATTTAGGTGGGTCGATCAAGGTCCAAACCTTGTTTTCATACATTTAGTTCATTTCAAATTCCATGGCCTTCTGCCATTTCTTTGAGTCAACGCTTGACTTTGCTTATGCATAATTGGTTAGTTCATCATCCTTGACTAATAATGCCTGATTCGTACCTTCTAGAAGGTCAAATGATCCTAAAAGATTTATACGGAGTTGACGTATCCTCAGATGTCTCTACTTCCTGAGCAAGAGTATGTCCCTCATCAGGTTTGAGATCAGACTCATGTTCATCTACTTAACTATATATGTGGATTCTTGAACTTTTTTCAAGATTTATTTTGCTCCCACTATCATCTCCTAGAATAACCACTTTCTCTAGGAATATGACATGTTTTAAGATTAACACTTTCTTCTCAACAGGATTATAGAATTGATATCCAATCGTCTCTTGGATATTCCACAAATATATATTTATCAGACTTAGTCTCAACTTATCCAATTCAGTGTGCTTCACATAAACGTCACAACTCAAACTTCCATAGGAGATAAGTTGGGGCCTTTCCATAACTCATATGGAATTTTGCTAACCGATTTAGATGGGACACGATTTAGTGTGTAGCACTTGGCATCAGTGCATGACCTCAAAAAAATGATTTTGGAATGTTTTCATGGCTTGTTCTTAATTGTACTATATCTAATAGTGTACAATTCCTCATTTCAGATATACCATTATGTTGCAATATATGTGGAGGAATCCACCACTTGAGAATCTCATTCTCTTTTAGATAATCTAAACTTCTACCTTTTAGATATTATCCACATCAATCAGATCTTAGTGTGAGAATATATTTACCTATTTGTTTCTCAATTTCTAGCTTGAATCCCTTGAACATTTCAAGAGTTTCATGTTTGAATTTCATCAAATACACATGACCATTTCTAAAATGGTCGTTAGTGAATGTGATAAGATAAGATAAACTTCATCTAGTATGAATTGATATGGGTTCAGATATATCGCTATGTGTCAGACCTAGTAATTATGCAAATCTTTCTCCTTTTCAAGTAAAAGGAGATTTGGTCACTATGCCTAACAGGCATGATTTGCATTTGTCAAATGATTCAAAATCATTTGACCCAAATATACATCTCCATGTAAGTTTGAAATTGCATTCTCATTTATGTGACCAAATCTACAATGTCAAATATAAGTTTTATTCAGATTATCATTTTTATACCAATTATTATTTTTATGCCTTTCAATTTCTATACTCATTATAGAATACTTAATATTTAGAATATAAATGTCATTTTTGTGATTTACCATAATCATTAAGATCTTATCAATATAAAAAAGAACAACAATTATCCTTAACATTAAAATAATTCATGTCCAAATATGAAATTTATTTAACGCTCTGGTAATGGTGCATGTACAAAGTAACATTTCTCTAATTCTCATACTAAGCCTAAATGCAACAAAAAGAAATATGCTCCTACGGGCAATGCAACAACATTTGCTCATTTTCAATGTGTAGGTCAACTTCTCCCTTTTGTAGCGATCTACTTTTATTTTCTATATATTTATATAAATATGAAATCCATATCTGGTATCCAATACCTAAGAAGTTAATAAAATAGACATAGCCTCGCAGTTTCATTTCCAATGACCTATCATTCCAAAATGATAATAAGGGTCATTAGATTTGATATTGTCTTTATTCGCTTTAACTGTCTTAGCCCTCTTCGTTGCTTTCCTAAAGCATCCTTTTGAATTTCTCAGAGGAATCTATGACTAAGATTTGCCCACTACAAACTTAGATATTGGGCTTAGCAGTCTTAAGCATGTTTAGTAAATCAATAAGTATGCATTTGATTTTATTCTTGTCAAATTTATAATTAGTTATGAATAACTCTTTGACAGATATTGTAGAACCAAATCTATACTTAGTTATTTTTCATGATTGAACTCAAATTGAGACAACTTCTCAAAGTAATCAACATTTTCAATACATGAGCACTGACTGAAGATTCTTCTGCCATTATGTACTGGTACAGTTGTTAGGAAACCTCATATCTTTCCACACGCGATTGTTCACCATTCAACACATTGAGATGAAAAATCACGTGTTAGCATCTATACTCTTATATTGATTTGGTAACTCGGGTGACATAGTTGCAAACCTCACACACATTGCAGCACTATCGTCATTACTGTATTTATTATAGCAGCCACATTTTCCTTTATCGAGTCATTAACATGTGTCTCTAGAAAGGGATACTAAAGAACACAACAAATTTTCTCATGCTCGAGAACAATTCTCAAATTGCGGTGCCAATCAAGAAAATTTGGTTTAGTTGTTGGCATTTCCTATGTCTCTCAAATACATATGGTTACTTATTATTCAATAAATGTAAACGACGAAAAGTAAAAGAATAATATACATAATGCATCAATTAATTTAACATGGTCTTTTGTTAAATTGATTTCATTCCCACTATTTAACTCAAATTTATGATCCTCTCACATAAGTTTATGAAATCCATACTTGACTTCCAGTGGGCTGGGATCCCATTTGTTGTATTAAAACATTGAGTGTACTCAACAAGTTTATAAAACATTTAGTTAGATGCTATTATCAACTGTATCTCCATACAACTCCTAGATCATTAAGCTAACAACTCTTCATCTTCACACATCTTATGTGTTAACTTAACATGCTTTTAAAATTTATCTCGTTGAGTGTACTCAACAAAAGATAAATTTTAGTGAAGTCAAACCCATCATTTAGACATATCTAATATTTTATAGTGTCAAAAATATCCCTAATAGACCAGCCTTGAGTGTACTCAACAAACTAAGATCGATTTAGGACTCTCATTTTTTATTATAATGATGGAAGGCAAATAATAATTATGACTTAATATTTTAGTGATGAATTTATCATGCAAAGGTCTCATCATAATAATTATATATATTTTACTATACATCCAGCATGCAAACAAACAAACATATAATAGTGTTGATAAATATTGACTTTACTATCTAGTCTTCTCGAGCCACAAGGGAGACTAGTGGGTCAGTTTTTAAGGGGTATTGCATTTATTCATACAATGCTCCATTTATATGGTTTCCACCTCTTCTTGCATCTCCAATTAGTCCAACTGTAACATATATCCTACACTAGTTGGCGCGCAGACCTGAATAATATTGGACACGTAAGCCCCATAATAATAACAATAATAACGGACTCGCTGGTCCAAAATAAATTAAGAGCTTCCAGGCTCATAAAACAACAAGAAAGAAATTAACCATCAACACATCCACATGGTCGAGTCTATAATCATCCACTAATAAAATATTCATCATATAAATTATGTTCCAATAATATCTAATATTATATGCAAACATGTTTTAAGTTTCTAGCAATTAAGGTCGTCTAAACTAATTTAGACAAATAGATCGGAACTATTAAATAATTAGTTAATCAAATTATTTAATTAATTTAATTAGCGGGTTTATTTAATTAAAATTTAAATTAAACTTTAATTAAATGCCGAATTCGAATCCAACTCTAATTCCACAATTACATTGAAGAACTATTTAACTAAAATCAAATTCTAATTAAATATCAAATTGTAGTCCAACTCTAATTTCAAAAGTTAAAGCGATTGAATTTAATGAAAATCAATTTTTATTTAAATACCAAAAAAATAAAAAAAATTAGAGTCCAACTCTAATTCCAAAACATTAGGGTGAACTTATTTAATTAAAATCAATTTTTAATTAAATATCAAATTATAGTCCAACTCTAATTTCAAGAAATATTTTAAGGCGAGATAATTTAATTAAAATTGAATTTCAATTAAATGTCAAATTAGAGTCAAACTCTAATTTAAAGAATATATTACAGTGGATAATTTAATCAAATTTTAATTAAATTATTAGAATAGAGTCTAACTCTAGTTTAATTGAATTAACATTTTAATTTACAATAAAACTCATAAATAAAATAAAATTTCAATTTGAGGTGAAAATTTAATATTTAAGTTAAAATTCAATTTTAACGAAAATATAAAAAGTTGTCAATTTTAAATAAAATTTTAAACAGGTCAAAATTGATAATATGGGTCAAAACCCATTTGAAAATCAAACTTAAAACCATTTTAATATTTAAATTCAAAATCATTTCAAATTTGCAAGATGACCCTTGGTTTAAATTATAAATAGGCCCTTCAATTAACTTATTTGCATGAGAGGTCTTTCATTTTAAAAGTTGCAAACTGACACTGACATCATAATCGCAGGCAAGGCATTCAATTTTTCGAATTGCAACCCATGCCCCGCATCCAACATTCACGCCTCGTTTTAACCTAACCCTAAATTTGGTTAGGGCAGCGTCGGCAGCAAAGTGCGACAGATGACAACGACGACATGCGGTTGCTGCAGCAACGCTTCCCGCTGCGGAACAGCAGCGTGAAGCGTTATAATTTCGTACGATTGGCGAAAATCACCGCTGCATTTGCAAGTAGCACGCCCTGCCTTGTGCCCTGACAGTACGCTGTTGAGTGTTGCCTCCCTTCTCCCCTGCTGCTCGCACGGGGTGAGCTATTGCCCATGGCTGGCGGCGCGTTCTCTGCTAAGACGTTTATATCTTTTTTTTTAAATTTAATTGCTAGAAACAAGAAATTATATAACCAATCAACTTTTGATTGTTCAAAATATAAAACAATTTCTAACAAACACAAATTATGTTCCGATACCACCGTTGGGAATTTACTTGATCATGCACAGTGAAAAATAAAACAATTTCAATTCCCACCACGGATCTGCTTTATACTTAGATAGAAATTGTGATACAAATTATACGTTTGATAAATCATACAAACTCCTTTGCTAATTCTCGAACACGTATGATCACGATCTGCAATCCAAGTTATCCAATTGTCCAGCCTCCAATGGTAGTTCATACAGAGAACAAGAAGACTAAGATTTTCTTCTCTTGTGCTAGCTAGAATAATAATTTTTCCTTACATTTTTCAAACTCTAGCAGCCTATTAATTCAGACCAATTAATAAGCAACACAATTAATTAATTGTCTAACACTTGCTAATAATTAATTGGTGCATCTAATTCTTCTAGTTCTCTTTTATGTGTGACCCATTTGATTCCTAATCACGATACCTAATGACATAAATTATTATTTTTATCTAATCAAAATCGATAAATTAAAACACCAATTTTATTTATCACTAATTCAAATTCGTCGTCTCAGATTGACAGATGGCAGTATGTCGGGCAATACATGTGACGGGAAATGTCACGTGGTATGACAAAACCAAACTTGTTCATTTACCATGAAACTATAATCTTTTCGTCAATATAATCTGATCAATTACGAGATATGGATATGTGTCAATCTCAATTATCGATCATATCTTATATCCTATTGTTAAGTCAATGTAAGTCAAAAACTCTTTTTCGACTTATGATTTCACCTTGGCCAAGGATTTCATTATCAATTTAAGTGGATAAAATGTAGATCATAATCTCTTACTATCATAGAGTGACAAATCATCTATTGATCATTAACAGCCTTCAAATGATTGTTGACATACTCGAAAGATGCCGTATTATCGACCCTTGGCAGAGCAACATCCATCATCACCAAAGTATAACTATCCTCATATAAGGCACTATGATGACCTCGAGTCAAATGACTAGTTCCACTACCGAACGTTATAGATTGACCACTAACACTCAGATAGTTATCCATGTGGAATCTTCCCAGTGGGTCTCTAATTTTTTTCTTTAAAAAAAATTCACGTGTTTATTCAAGTGTCACAACACTTTAGATTTTGAGATTAGCTACTTACTTCGCAAGTAAGAAATACCATACGTGATTGTCCATCTATAATAATGATATCCCTATCTCGTTATTACATACAACCAGAGACGATTTAAGATTCAGTGTCATATGTAATTTGTATATCACAATCACAACTCCTTGTGATTAACAAATCACCAAAACTTAAATCTACAAATTCTATTATTTAATTTATTAGAACATTAATTCAATTAAATAATAGATCTTGCCATACATATGCATCATTATATATATTAAAAATGTTTATGTCAAAAGTTGATTGGACCTAAGGCATAACACTTATACTATATACTGTTACAGTTCCAAATCTCCTACCGATGTACATAAATATTCTCGAAATTTTGAGATTCATACTGCCAATGCTAATTCTTTACCTATCACAGTCTCTGGTAATGTTTCTTCTTTTCTAACCGATGTGGTTGTTTCTCATATCCTTCTACTAATCTTGTTTCTAATGGTTAATTGGTTGAAAATGATTGGAAAGTAGAATTCTCTAAATTTAGTTCTTTTATGCATGATCAACAATCTTGGAAGATGATCGCGAGGGAACCTAAAGTAAGACGTCTTTTTCCTTTCCCTTTACCTTCGTCGCTATGTTCTTTGATTATCTATTGTCACTTGTAACTCGGTTCATGTTGATTGTTGAGCATGGCATAAACATCTCAGGAATTCCAAACTCTCATTTACTTTATAATTTGCTCAATTCTGGTTACTTCACCGAATATTTTCCAACTATTTGACTTGATCGATAGTGATGTGTGTGGTATGGTACTTGTTATTTCTCATGGTAATTACAAGTATTTCATCACTTACATAGACGACTATAGACGATTATTGTGTATTTACTTAATGTATCTAAAAGAGAAGTACTTTCAATTTTTAAGCTTTTCCGTGCACATATATTCAAACTCAATATTCTGCAAATATCAAAATTTTACATTCTGACATTGGAAGTTGAGTACATATCTAATTTTTTTCACAATGTTTTGCAAACTCATAGTATCATCTCCTTATGGTTTTGTCCTTCAACCCTCATCAAAATGGGTGGCTAAAAGGAAGAATTATTAACTTCTGATTTTATACGCACCAACTTATTAGAGTCATCAATGCCCTCTCAGTTATGTTATGAGGCTCTTACCCGCTGCTATCCACCTCATTAACTGGTTGTTATCTCTCTCATTGAACTATGTATCTCCATATACTACTTGATTGTGCAAGTGTAATGTCCTAGGTCCAATCAACTTTGGACATAAACACTTTTAATTATATATATATATAATTGATACAATTTTATGGCAAATCTATTATTTAATTAATATTTAATTAAATTAAATAATAGAGTCAGTATATTTAAATCTTAGAATTTGTTAATCACAAGGAGTTGTGATTGTGAGATACAAATTACATATGACTTAATCGTAAATCATCAGTGGTCGTAAATAATAACAAGACACGAATATCGTTATTACAGATAAATCATCACGTGTGACATTTTTTACTTGTAAAGTAAGTAGCTGATCTCACAGTAAAGTGTGGTGACAATTAAATGAACATATGGATGTTTTGTTATAGACCATAACATTGGAGACCCGCTAGGGAGATTCCACATGGATAACTATCTGAGTGTCAATGGTTAATATCTAACGTTCGGTATTGGAATTCTTCATTTAACTTGAGGCCATCATAGTGCCTTATATGAGGACATTCATACTTTAGTTATGTTAGATATTGTTCTGCCAAGGGTCGCTAATACGACATCATTCGTATATTTCAAGAATGGCATGAAAGTTGTAAATTATCAATAGATGATTCATCACTCTTAGTTAATAAGAGATTATGATCTACATTTCATTTAGTTAAGTTAATAACGAAATCATTGACCAAGGACTACTCATAATTTGAAAAGGAATTTTCGACTTACATTAACTTAATAGTTGAATGAAAGATATGATCAATAATTGAGATTGTCACATATCCATATCTCGTAATTGATTGGATTATATTGACGAAAGGATTATAGTTTCACAGCAAATAAACAAGTTTGGTTTTGTCATACAACATGTCATTTTCCGTCACATGTATTCCCCTTTGGGACTACGAATGTGAATTGACAATAAATTGAAAGGGATATTGTAATTTACCAATTTTTATTAAATTAAAATAATAATTCTTAGCGTTAGATATCGTGATCGAAAACCTAATGGGTCAAACACAAAAAGAGAACTTGAAGAATGAGACTAACCAATTAATTAATTGACAAGTATTGGAGAATAAATTAATTGGGTTGCTTGTTAATAAGCCCGAATTAATTAATTCATCGACTGAATTTAATTAATTGAATTAATTAAATATTGGATCACGTTAAGTTTAGTTTAAGAGACAAGCTTAGCTCACTTAAACTTCTATTAGTACGTTGTTAGAGTTTGAAAATTAAAACACATCATTAAATTATTTTTACTAGCACAGGAAAAACAGAAACCATAATTATCTCAATCTTGTTCCGTATGTGGATTTCCATTAAAAGTTGGACAATTGGAAAACTGTGAATTGCTGATAGTTATTGTTCGTGTTCCAAGATCAGTAAAAGCTTTTGCAAAATCTACAAAAGGTACAATTTCTGTTACAGTTTCTTTTTAAACACAAATAATATCCTTGGTGGGAATTGAAATTTATTTTATTTTCCGCTGTGCAAGTTAAGTAAATTCCCAACAGAATGATCATCTTCTGAAATATGATAACCTTCGTACATTTGGTTGTGTATATTATATTCATCTTCATGCTCATGGATGAACAAAAGTCACGGCTCAATGAGTCTAATATGCTTTTCAAGGATATTTTGTAAATAAATAAGGTTATCTTTGCTACGATCCTATTCTGTATTGTACTTGAGTTTCTAGAAATGTAATTTTTTTTAGAAAACAAGTATTTTTTACCACTCACCGAGTTTCCCTCCCCCTTCATTTTTCCTTCACGACTCAATGAGTCTAATATAGTGGACCTTTGAGTCCGGATTATCATTCCCACGAGGACTATACTTTAGACTTAATCTACTTTTACTAACTCCTATTTGATAAAAAGACAAATAAAGAATGGTAATAGTTGTGAATATTTTTCTTGTGAACTAACTATTTTAAATTAATGGAAAGTATAAGAAGATAGCAAACAATGATTGATTAAGATTCAAATACATGATGAATATTAGGGCAAAACAATTTCATCTATTGATCACCTTAATTATTAATTCAAGATTTATAACCTAATGTAGCGTTCGATCGAATTCTTCTATTGTATTCAATGTACCCCTTTCGAGTTCTCATTGAGTCTATTTAACTATTTCAATTCCATATCTTTATGTGAATTACCCTTAGTTAAACGAAACACTAGTTCTAAGAATTCATATTATGACCGCAATAATTAGTATAGGTATCTCTACATGTTATACTAATTTATCGAATTTTATTATATGGTCTAAATCTTAAACTTACCTCTCGATTCGTAAGAGACTCACATAATCATCAAATGATTGATCAGATAATTTAACCCATTAAACTCATAATAAAAATAATATAAAAATAAAAACTAAAAGTATTGGAATGCATCATCGGATTTTAATAAAGATGTAGAAACGAATTAAATCTTGCACCAAGATCTTCTTCCACTTCCAATCAACGCTTTACACTAGAGTTTCGTGATGATTCTCTTCTTTGAATTGGGCTCTTTGATCTTTCGTTGTATCCCCCTTTCTCATTGTTTGGAACCCTTTATTAGTACTTCATTGGGTCTCTTTATACTTCCCTACACGTTCTTGGCCAATTTGGAGTCTTTTTTTGGGCTTCTCACGGCCCAAATCAGCAAAACCCTAAGTTGTGCGGTGCAGTGCGTAGGCACTAGGATGCAGCGCCTAGGCACCATGATTCTTGTCCTAGGCGCTGTCTCGCTGAAAATCTTATGTGTCTGCTTCAAGATTTTTGTCATATCTTTTTTTCCCGATACCCGATTAAGGCGATTCAAAATGCACTAGAAAGATAACTCAAAGGGATACAACTTTGCGAGATATTAGATCTTTTTTCAATTCAAACTTTTACTTGGAAAAAATTGAGTCTCAATCTCCAACTAAAAATTTGGACATCCTTGTGCAGTTGAATATTGACTTGTGAAAAATTTTTGGCGATATTTTCACTCCTTTTTGACCTTTAGTTGTATCCATTTGACCCCTGGCATTCTCGAATCTTCATCGTTAGCTTCGACACAACTTTTAAGTATTTACACTTTTGCTCCTAAACTTTGGATCTTGCCATTTTACGCTTCTTTTCTCTAATTCTTCATCAAACATAAATTTTTACCTACAAAAATGTAATATGATATAAACTAGGTATAATTTTATCGAAAGGACAATAAAATATCATCATTTAGGGCTCGAATAAGTGTAGAAACTACATTTATCACTTATTCTCGCCAATTTTTGCATGCAAAGAAAATAAATTTCATAAGTTTGTATTCAATTGTAATTATATTATCTATGAAAGGTTTCTATTATATTACTGCAGGCAAGTTTGTATTCAACATTGTGTCATAGAGTTGCATAACATGCTTTGATAACTAATGATGTAAATATACAAACATGAGTTCCAGATTGATTCATTGAAGAACAACACTACTAACACGCCCCACTCCTAATAACGCTAGTGGACCTGGAGTGTGATGTTCGCCGATGATAGATACCAACTAAAAGTGGGACCTACCATCAAGGCTACTACAATATGCAACTTTTATAAATTATTTTAATAAGATTTCTGCATTATCTCCCCTATAATTTGTATTAAACAACCCGTAAACAAATATATACAACTCCCAACAACAATATCATATCAATGCTAATTCATGATTCCCTTTAACAACAATAGAAGTACAACACGATATATAGATAAACGAATTCTCAAACTTTTACTATGAAAATAACATGAATTAGACATATGGGTGCAAAATACATAGTGAGCACATCCAACTATCTATAAGTGACGTAGAAAAAAAACCAAAATTGAACATGTGTCCCAAAATACTGACTACATGCTTTATGAAATGAGTCACACTAGCTAACTCTGTCAGGTGGCTCTGACTCCAAAATCAAAGCTCAACTCTAAAAGATGCCAAGAAACTCAACTTATAAAGAAATGGTAGAAAAATATATGAGTTGATAGCTCAGTTAGTGGGGAAGCTCAAAAATAATTACACATTTTTATTTATACACTTTTATCAAAAATCAAGTTTACATCATTTAACAGTCCACGGTATAATAATAATGATGACGACGATGATGATGATGAAAATATCATCTCATAATCATGATATAATCATCAACTGAAATGTATACCTTCATCTCATCACATCCAAGATATCGGGAAATCTACCAAAAATGTAACCTCTAACTGAAATCTGTAATCTAGTCATACGCCCATAGAGTGTCCCTTGGGCTAAGCACTCTTAACATGGCCTCGGGCCCCATCAGTGAAGGGAAGTGGGTGTCAATCATAATTAATTCTAGAACATAGTCAAAGCCCCTCACTGAAATATATTTACATGGTTAAAACTCCCTCCATCCACAGTTAAGACCTCTTAGTGGAGTACATGACATGGTCAAGGCCCCCCAGTGAACTAAAAGTTTTTCTAGTCAATCTCAATATCACATATTTCTCATATTTAAATTCACAATTAGTCCATATACAATCTTTGAAATTCCACATATATTATAATAAAAGAATATCTCCACTTTAGTCATGTAATTAGACAAATAATTAACATAATTGCATTAAAATGTATAATAGTATGATTAATTTATCAAAACTTGAAAAATATTTAAGTTTTTCCACTCACAAGCTATTTACGTGGTGATTAGTTTGATTGATAAGCTATCCCGATCTCTTCGTTACCTCTTGATATAATAATAAATTTATTCAGATCAAAACTCCATTCACAATTTTAATAAGAATAATACGATAACCATTTCACTTCTGTTTAATTATTTACCAACTAATCACCACACATATCAAGTTCATTAATCATTTATACTTTCTTAAAATCTCTACCTTGTACATATAACCCCCCCCCCCCCAATACATAAATTAATCCAATACCTAGATTTCAATATTTATCATTTAGCTTCATTCAAACTTTTAAAATCTGAGAAAACAAAGGGTTGACAAAAAAAGTACTAAAATTTTAGAGTATTGAAGTCTGGCACCTGTTTCTGTATATTAAAAATTATCATCGAAGCCATTGACTTCTAAATAGCACTTTCTGGAAATAATTTCAAAAATAGCATATGTGTAGGATTTTATCTGAAAATTCCTTGTAATAATTGCTTAACAATGGAGAAATCAACCCCAATTCCTTAAATTTAGTGTTTGACATTATATAATCACAAGAAGTAAAAGAATAAGTATCTATTTCATAAATCCCTTTTCAAAGTTTCATTATCTTCATCATATTGTCAACTTCAATATTCATTTCCCCTTCTAAATCCTTGAATATATGCAATTATCCATAAACTAAAAATCAAATATCATTCCTAAATTAGTAAATATTTTGCTGATTCTAGAAATTGAAGAACCCTAACTCAATTAGTGTTTTGTCATCCATTCTTTCTTTCTTTCCTTTCTTTCCTCTTTCCCCTCTTTTGTTTCCCTTTCTTCTTCCTATTTCTCGATTCTTGTGTCTCTTCTCTCTCTGTTTTTCCCCAAAAATTGAGAAAAATGGATAATTACCTTCTAAGTTAATGGATACTTATAGTAAAATTGCAAGTCAAGTCCTCGATCTTATTACAATGTCACATTTAGTTCTTTCATTTCCAATAATATAAACTAAATCCCTAGATTCTTTTATATATTATTTCTAGCCCTTCAAGTATTAGTAATTACCAATTAGACCCCATGAAAATCATTTATTCAACTTAGTTCTTATTTCGCTTTGAATTTGACATTTGAATTACTTGACTTTGACTAAATAATCTCTCGACTTTGACTATAAATGAATGGGATGTAACAACTACAACCAATAAATATTAAATTTAGCATTTCCTATACTATTGATTTTTCGAAATCTCTTCCAAAATCAGCCATCTTTTAGAATACAAACCGGCTTTTTGCAAGTTACATAGCATAACAAACCATAGTTAAGACTTCAATACAAATTGAAAGTGAATGTGTGTGTTGGCAAAAAAACTGAAAGAAGAGATTTTGCTATAAATTATTGATGATAATTGGAATTAGAGTAGTGGTGCATTTTTATCTTGTCTATGTTTCAATAGTTCATCTAAATATTACCTACAGAGCAAGTGTATAAAACTAAGTCCAATTAATCCCTAGTTTGGTTTTGGATAGAAATCGAATTTTTATTAGATTTTGACAATAGTTGATGAAGTATATGTGGTTAAAAATTTTGTTAGGTCTAAAGTGTTGGCAAGTTCTTTGTCCAAAATATCATTTAATTGGGTCAAGGTGTCGATATTAGGAGTGTCTTTGGAAGGGTTCAAAGTCGGCCCAAGAAGGTCATAAAATGTTCAAAAAGAACAATGGGATTCAATTAGAAGTCAAATGAGTGTCAAAGTGTCGCACATGTTATGCTCCAAATTCTCAACCACACGTTGTGACCCATTCTTCTCAAAGAAGCAATTTGAATTGGAAAAATGATTACACTAGAATAATTATATCCCATTGAGTTAGCTTTTCAACGTAATTTGAATCACATCAATCTGATAACGAGATAGAACGATATGGTGAAAATACTAACGACTGCTCAAAGAGAGCTCGCTTGCCGCCCTCCAGAAGCTTGAGCAGTTATAACAAAATTTGAGTGCTTGTTACTTGGCCCAAGGGGCTCAAGCAATAGTTTTACATTCCCAAATCCTATTTCTCAATTTTTAGACTTTTATGATCCAAAACAACCTCAAACACTTCGCACTATAACTACCCAAGCCATATTTCATCCAAAACATGTTTTGAGCCTTCATTCTTTGAAAAGAACATCCTATAGAAGATCAAACATCAATTCTATAATTTTTTTGATTCAACCACGAGATCAAGATATCAAACAACCAAATTATTTACAAATAGGCTTAAAGTTCTAAAGTTGGGGAGAGGTAGCTAGAGTTCTTGAAGAAAAACGAAGTTCGTTTTTGCTTTTCATCTATATTCTGTGATTGTTTAATTAAGGTTAATTTGACATTAAACTTAATTATCATCTAGAGACAATAATTTGTGACATGTTTCTTGTTATTATTTGAATTTCACTTATACATAATCTAGGATTAGTTTGGTTTAAATGTTCAGCTATTTTTAATTGTTGTCGGATCTTAATCACGATCAATGACCCAATTTATCTAGATGAGTCAATCACTTTCTGATAAAGGATCTGAGGATGACATGGATATTCATGAACTGGAGACAAGTTGTTTGAGAAGAGTCTTAAGTTAAAAAAGTTTAATAGATCCATTTTTAAGAAACTAAATAAACTTTAATTAGAAAAAGAGGGACTTGTAGTCAAACTTAAAGAATCTACCAGAAGTCTGAATGGGTTGAAGGTTGAAAAACAAATCATTAGATGTTAAGGTTAAATCTCTTATGAGTGATATTGAAAAATCTAGTGTCCAACTTCAATCTTTTCTAACCGATCTAAGAAAATTGACAACATGATATGTTTGAACAAACAAACTGGGAATAGAGGAGATTTATGCTTTAATAAAACAAAATGTCATACAACATTCTCTTCTAAAAACAAGTTTGTACCTGCCCTAATCAAGCTTAAGGTTCAAAACTTGAAACATAGAGTTGCTCCTAGGTTCATCCCCACTTGTCACTGGTGTGAAGAGTTAGGACACATAAGACCTAGGTCTCGCAAACTTTTGAGTAGAAACATAAGGTAAAACATATGTTCCTCAACATAACATTTAAAATTTGAAACCTAAAGTAGCTCTTAAATTCATTCCCACTTGTCACAATTGTGGTGAGTTAGGTCATGTTAGACCTAGGTACCGTAAGCCCTTGATTAGAAACAAGAAACAGAATCTAACTACTCATGTTAGATTTTTGACTAGTCAAGTGAGTCATTTAACTGAATTGATGACTCGGTTGATTAAGGATACATCTTATCTTAAGAAGATTTAGGTCAAAAAGAGTGAAATCTATGATCAAAGTGATGCATTAAATTTTTATATTGCTCGTGTTGTTTTCCATTGTAAGAGTGTATGTTTGCCTCATTGTGTAGGTATTTAGGAGCATGCATTTGTACTATTCATCAAGTATATATATTCATGCATGCTCACTCATTCCTTGGACATTAGTAGTTTCTTTTTGCATTATTCTTTTATTATGAAAACAAAAAAATTTGAAAAGACAAAGAAAAAAAAGGATTTTTGAAGTCATAGCACTTTCAATTAAATGTTATTGGACTTATAATTTTGTGATCAAATACTTGTAAAGTTTATGAACATCAAATAGAGTTTCCATCAACTTTGTTTAGAAGTTGTTGGGAATACTTGATATAGGTTATTACATGTATCATGTGCACTACACACATTAAGCTCTTGTAAGTAGATATTGACCTCATGTGCAAGATTTGAAATGATGGTCATCGATGTGGTGTGTTAACTTTGAATATGGAATGACCTTTAACTAGTTGACCTAAACCCTTGTATATTCCACAAAAAGAAAAAGAGTATTGAATTTCAAAATATTTGAATTATATGAAAAAAGTGATATATATATATATTTTATATTTTCTTCGTTGCCTTTATAACTCAAGTAATTAAGTTTGTTGGGTATCTTAAAACTTGGTCCCCTATAGTTATCTAACTTGGTAGTAATTAGCTTAAAGCTCGTTATAAAAATCATTTAAAAAGCTTAATGAAGAGAAGTCTACACAAAAAACCTGAAAAATTGTGAGAAAATATATTATATGCATACAAATAGGAGGAGAAAGAAAAGCTATACCATAAAAAATTAATCATGAGTTTTTTTAATTTAAAAGGTTCTAATAGCACTGAGTTTGATCTCGTACTAGTAATTATTTGCACTTCCTTTCTCATTGATTTACGGTTTAAGGCTTGTTTATAGGACATTAGTGGAACTTTTAACACATGATTTACTTATACATTTATTCCATATAGGTTTAAATTGAATTATGTTGGAAAAGTTCACTGTTTATGAGTTACACCTGTATAAGTAAGAAAATAATTCTTCATAATGTTATGTTTAAAAAATCATAAAAGTAGTTGTCTCAAAAGAAAAAGAAAATTTTTATTTTCCAATCACAAGTTTTGCTTTATTTCGCATAATTGTCTATGTGCATACTTTTTCACTCATTCCTCTATGTAATATTCATGATTATATTACTTGATTTTTCTTTGTGATTCGTGATAAAAAGGAAGACATATTGATATTTATTTCAAGGAGTTGAACATATGAATTAGGAGGAGAAATTATTTGTCTTTGATATATGAGTAAGGGGGAGAAATAATTTCAGATGATTGAATGATTTGGCTAGCATGATTTGATACTATGTCATATTGATATTATGTTAAGTGTTTTGTATAATATCGATATCATATTGTGTGTCGCTAGTTTAACTATTGTGATATTATATCTCATCTTGCCATGTTTAGATTTTAAGGTTTGGTGCTCGTAGTATTATATGTTTTGGTGTTACACATGTTTTGCTTGCATTATTTTATATGACTTAGTTATATATTTTGATTGTTAGATTTCTCTTGCTTATACACGTGATATTATTGATTTCATGTGTTTCACGAAATAGGTATAAGAGGCCGTTGAGTAGAATTTTGGGAATTGAGTCATTTGTTTGATAGAAGTTAGATTGTGTTGAATGTATATTGTGAAATGAATGATTTTGTCACAAAATGCAAATGGCGAGTTTATAAAGTTTAAAGTATTGGCAAGTTCTGTGTTCAAAATATCATTTAATTGGGTTGTAATTTGGGTTGAGGTACCATGTGGTGTTCCTTCGTTGCCAATTTCTGGTGTTAATTTACTTTTTGTATTTAATTACTTTTAATCTATATTGTGTGACTATTTAATTAGGGTTTAATTTGACATTAAACTTTTCAAAGTTGATAAAAGTTATGGATCTCATGAAATGTGTGATTGAAGATGAGTTTGAAAAACAATGAATTTTTAAGAAATTGAGGCCAAACATGGGTTAAATTTAATGACCTAATTTGACACTTGGCAACAACAAAAGATATTTACTGAATTCGATTGTGAGAATAATTTTGCAATCACGGCTTATAGTTTCAAAATTCACACGTCGTATGCATTAATAGGGAATATGGTAATTCAGTTACAACATGGCATGTCTTATACACTGCCCTGAACATAGTAATCATGAACCATAAGTTTTTCAACACTTGACCAGTAGTAAGCAATTAATGGCGCAACATTTTCGTGGCTCATTCTTATTTAAAGCTCCATGTGCTTTTGAAATTCTTCACCCTGAACATAGTAATCATGAACCATAAGTTTTTCAACACTTGACCAGTAGTAAGCAAATAATGGAGCAACATTTTCGTGGCTCATTCTTATTTAAAGCTCCTTGTGCTTTTGAAATTCTTCACCCTGAACATAGTAATCATGAACCATAAGTTTTTCAACACTTGACCAGTAGTAAGCAATTAATGGAGCAACATTTTCGTGGCTCATTCTTATTTAAAGCTCCATGTGCTTTTGAAATTCTTCACTCGTCTCTTCACCAGAATATTGTAATTTGGTGTTCAACTTATAATAATGAGTATATTGGAATGATAATACATCCATACGGGTGTGTAGACAATTACGAAAATACCGAAAAAGAAACGAGAAGAAAAAATTGAGATACCAAAATTTGGACTGGAACAATCAATGATAAAATCACGGAAACTTGGTAAAGATATCAAAAGAAAATTCTTCATAGTTCGGAAGATTACTCTTCGAAATAAGTTCAGAAATATCTCCAAATTGAGGAAGAGTCCAGCTCAAGGGATAAAAGTGAAAACTCTTATGAAGTCATATCAAAAGCCAATACCGTTGAAAAGACTGAGCTGTCCAACAAATCAAACAAGAGGAAACCTAGTAAAAACTTTAACAAGTTTAAAAAGAAGCCCAAGAGAGATTTTTTTATGTGGAAAACCTAGATATTTTGCAAAAGAATGTCGATATCAAAAACAAAACAAGAAGGAGCAAAAAATTAACTCAATTGATGAAGACAGTATTGTGGCTACCGTGACCAAAATTAATGCTATCATAGACAAAGTCCCCGAATGGTGGTATGATACATGCACAACTATTCATGTATCCTATGATAAATCACTATTCAAGACTTATCGTGAATCCAATGGAGAGCAAGAGATACAAATGAGTAATGAATGCCGCTCCAAAGTGGTGGGAAAGGAAATGTTGATATCATCTTCACTTCCGAAAAAATCATTACTTTACCAAATGTACTACATGTTCCTAAATTGAATTGGAACTTAGTGAAAGTGTTTATGAATCCGAAAAACTTGTACTACCCCGAAATGGAAAATTTATAGGAAAAGTCTATTCTTTTAAAGGAATGGTCAAATAATGTATTGTTGGCAATATTAATAATGACAAAACTGATTTTGCTTACTTTATTGATTCATTTACTTTATGGCATGCTGGATTAGGTCACATATGTACTAGTATAATGAAACGAATGCTTAATTATGATATGATTTCATACAATACGAATGATACTTATAAATATAAAACATGTATAAAATCTAAAATGCTTGAGAAGCCTTATCAAAGTGTGAATAATACTTCTCAAATTTTAGATCTTATTCATTCAGACTTATGTGAACTTAATGGCATGTTAACTAGAGGTAGAAATAGATATTATATTACCTTTATAGATGACTACTCTAGGTATATTTGTGTTTATTTAATAAAACATAAACATAAAGCATTTGATATGTTAAAAATATAGAAAAATGAAGTTGAAAATCACTTGAACGGGAAAATAAAAACAATTAGAAATGATAGAAGACAATAATATTTCTCTACTGATTTTAATTCATTTTGCAAACAATAAGGTATAGTATATCAATTTTTTGCACCTAGGATACCAGAACAAAATGGTTTGGTTGAAAGGAAAAATAGAACATTAGTTGAAATGATAATTGCCATGTTAACATATGCTAAGTTGCAATTTAACTTGTGGGTGAAGCTTTGTTGAGTGCATGTAGAATAATAAATTGGATTCCTTCAAAATTTAAAAGGCCTTTTTGAATTGTGGAAAGAAAAAAAAAACGAATATTGGACACTTCAAAATGTGGGAGTGTCTTGCATATTGTAAGAATACAGACCCTAAAAAATGTCCTAGTTCAGTCCAAGAGGCATTAAATGTACCTTTGTTGTATATGCTAGTAATAGCAAATCATATAGATTATTGAATTTGGAGACCAATGTGATAATCAAATCAAATGACGTGGAGTTTTTTGAAAATTCACTATCTTCGGATAATGAATTAAGAGAAACTCATAAAGAAATTCCTAGCTCTAATAGAACACAAAATGAAATATTTTCTATAGATGTTAATGAATCTAGCGAGTCTCAAAGAAGCAAAAAGAACTCGAATAAAAAAGACTTTAGGACCGAATTAAATTGATTCTCAACTTATTTCACTTTACTTAGTAGAGGAAAATGAGAAGAACGTTCTAAGAACAATACCTTTTATTTTACAAGTGGAAACCGATTCTAAAACCTATAGAGAAGTTATCGCTTCTCATGATAGTATCTTTTGGAAAGATGCAATTAAAGATGAGATGGACTCAATTTTGTCAAAAAATACGTGAGAACTTGTCGATTTACCACCCAGGTCTAAATCTATCGATTGTAAATGGGTATTTAGGAGAAAATATAAAGTAGATGGTTCTTTTAATACATTTAAATCTAGATTGGTAGCTAAAGGTTAATGACAAATGGAAGTAATTAACTATTTTTATACATATGCACCGGTAGTTAGAATAGCATCAATTAGAATATTATTCATATTAGCTTTCATACATGACATGCATGTTCATCAAGTGGATGTTAAGATGAAATTCTTAAATGGGGGCCTCGATAAGGAGGTTCATAAGGAACTAACTAATCTGTTTGTTCTACTAAAAAATGAACACATGAAGTGGAAGCTAGTAAAATCACTACATGGTTTAAAACAAGCACCTAAGAAAACAATCATTTCATTTGGGTTTATACATATTAGTGTAGATAAGTGTTCATATTCAAAATTATGTGATAAATATTTTATATTTATTTGCTTGTATGTTGATGATATGTTGATTTTGAGTAATTACGTGGATGGGATAAAAGAAGGAAAGATGTTTCTATCTTCCACATTCAAGATGAAGAATCTTGGACAAGTGGATACCATATTGGGTATCAAAGTTACTAAGAATAATAGGGCTTACTATTTGAGTCAACACATTATATCGAGAATGTGACAAATAAGTTCAAATATTTAAATATAAATAGTATAGTACCCTTCTTGATTCGCTTATCAAGAATGATGGAAAAGCAATTGCTCAATTGGAGCATGCAAGTGCTATATAGAGTCTTATATATGCAGTTCAATGGAGAAGATTAGACATAGCATTTGTAATTAGTAAACTTAGTAGGTTTACTAGTAACTCGAGTAAGGAACATTGGAAGGCCATTGAGGGAATTCTTGGTAATTTAAAGAAAACAAAAAACTTAGGTCTTCAATATTTTAAGTTCAAGGCTATATTAGAAGGATTTATTGATGTTAATTGGATATCTAGCACTACTGGCAGTAAATCTACTTCGGGTTCGGTGTTTACTCTTAGAAGATGTGCAATTTCTTGAAATTGAGGAAACAAACATGCATAACACATTCAACCGTGAAATCTGAATTCATGGTATTATTAGAACTGGGCTAAGTGGCTTAAAGATCTACTATATGAGATACTATTGGGATCAAAAAATACATCTTCAATATATATCATGTGTGATAGTCAAGCCACATTAGCAATTACAATGGGAAGTATATACATACGATTATAATGCATAACTATGTAAGGAAGTTAATCAAAAGTGAAATAATTTATCTAAATTACATTAAGTCAATTGAGAACCTAGTGGATCCTTTAACTAAACCTCTTAATAGAGATTTAGTTATACCTACTTTGAGTATGATGTGGTTGAAACTCTTAAACTAAAAAGATCTACTAATGACGGCAATTCTACATGCCATTACTAAAACATTAATCCATCGTTCAAAGGATAACAATAAGTCATTATATAAGTGGACAGTTTCGGCATTATAATTTCCATAAGAACCCTATCCTAATTATATAATGTTGGTTGTTACTTAAAAGAGGGTTGAGCTTTAAAGCTCTTAATAATGTTTAGTACTAAGTATAAGTATCTCTACAAGTAACAACGATATTAGAAGAATTTTGCTTAGATGATCTTCGAGGTGGTACCGCCTCAATGAGAGTTGGAGTTTCTCTTTTGAAAGTTCAAAGAACATGATGAGCACAAGGAAGGAAGTTTGAAGAACTTATGAACATATGACATTTGTGTGTGTTTTCATCGGTATTATCACAAAGAATAACTAGTTTTCATGAACCATTGAGGCTTTTACGTTGTGTACTACTGAGAATACATACATACATACATACATATATACATACATATATACATATATATATATACACACACACACACACACAACAATTGAGATCATTCCATATTGAAAGAGTTTTCCCAAAGTATCTTTACATATTCAAACTCGAGATCATTCCATATTGAAAGAATTTTACCAAAGTATCTTTACGTATTCAAACTCAAACATCTTTTGTGTTCTACAAGTTTTGGAAAAAAAAAAAACACTAGTGCTTAAGTGTTTTCTTCTTCAAAGCTTGATTAGTCCTACAAATCGTTTGCCAAGAGTCTGTTTAACCACCAATTAAATCCCAGAGGGGCAAATATTGTTTGATGACAACGATCTTTTATTTGCACATTTCTAACATATTTTGGTGTTTTTTATTCTTCTTTTTGTTCTCTTCTCCAATCCCTTGAAGGATAATATTCCAACACAAAACTGTAACTCCATTATCCAAAGTTGTATTATATATAGTACCGAATGTTTCCTTCCAAGAACCTCCTTAGAAGCCCGCAACATAACTTCAATGTCAAAAGAAGGATTAAGACCCTCAATAAATACAAGTTTCTTCTGAAGGCAATTTCTTGTATTAATCATGCTAATATCCTCCATCATCTTCACTGCTTCAGCCATTTTAGGTCTCTTTCCTGGGGTTTTTTCAATAACTAATCTTTATTCACAACACCTTTACCATCTATTCTTCTTGTTAAGGGATAGTATCCCACATTGAATAAAGATAAAAATATAGATCAATTTATAAGAATTTGTGCTACTCCTCTTAATAAGGTTGATCTTTTAAGATAAACCTCAAATCTTAATATGGTATCAGAGCCCATTAAGCTCTATCGAGCAATTCGATCTGGTTAAAACTCCAAAAGTGAGCATACGGATTTTAAGATTGGTCTGCAAACGAGTCACCATCTTGCTGGAGCATGTTAAAGGATAGTATCCTACATCAAATAAAGATGAAAATATAGACCAATTTATAAGAGTTTGTGCTACTCTTCTTAGTAAAGTTGACTTTTTAAGATGGAACCCCAAATCTTAATACCTCTGTGCGAGTATTCCTCAAGAGATCCACATACACATTATCAGTCGTTTCCTTACAATTGACAAAATTAACTAATTTGACTAGGTTGACTACATTGCCACCTATGGCATGTAAGGGGGATTTACGAGTTAGAAGTTCAAGTAGCAAGATGTCAAAGCTATGGACGTCAGATGCCTGGGACACATTACAAGAGTTCTTGACTTCTGGGACATTGTACCGTTCAGTTTGCATGACTGGTGTTGCTAACATGTTTAACAAGCCAAAATCGACATACAACCATATTGTTCTGAGTTAAGGAAATTAAGGAAAATGTTTGATTATTTTATATATAAGGTGCACAAGTTTCCCACCACAGTTTGCGTGTGATTGTAAGCAAGACCCCTTGCTACACCGAATGCAAGTTTTACTCTAAATAAGCCCTATTCTCTACGGTTTTTACTGGAAACATGAGAAAAGGCATATGATTATATCATGTTTCCCCTACTTAATGGAATGTATTATATTGCTGATTGAGGCTTCGACAAGTATAAGTTAAAATAAGCATCATAAGATTAAATTCTTAAGGTAAGATTAGATATGAACAGGAACCAGAGTGTCATTCAACATTGAACTTGCTAAAATGCATAAATTTTGTATCTATTATAATATTCATTCTGACAAATAGGTGCCAATGTCAAATCCATCTTTAAAAACAAAATCAGCACTAGGCAATAACTATTGAAACGTGGAAACCCTGTGTTGTCAAATCTACAATATAACACTCACAAATCGCGTATTATTAGCATCAGCACAATTTGGAGGTGCAGTATAATTCTGTGAAGATATTATTTAAGAATATGTTTGCATAGAATTCTTTCAAATGTAAACAACAAAATAAATCTCATGTTATGAAGTGAAGAGAAGCCTTACATGTAATGAAGTGAAGCCTTGCATCTATACTGTAGAATCAAAATTGATCGCCAAAGGAATTCAAGGCTTAGTATATCATATGTATATACTGAAATTGACACCATAATGTCACAAAACTCAAAACCAAACCACACTCAACCGGTTGCTATTCGGTTGCCCACTAAGTACACGGGTGATGGTTATTGCAGCCACGCAATAGCCACAAAGGCTAAGGGAATAAACAGACAAGAACACTACAAAGGAAGCACAAAACATAGGCGCAGTCAGTAACTCTCACAGGGAAGAAGGAGCAGCAATAACGGTTTCACACACACCCAACACAAACGGGGGTCAACATATAAATAATAATAGGTGGGCTTTTAGGTTAAGTAGTGATTAGGCCCAAGAGCATAATAGATAATTGATAAGTGGGCTACATACCAAAAGCCATCCAAGGAATTATGAGTCGGGTCATGAGTTGCTTTAATTAAATTAGGTTAATTCAAATGGCTCAAATAGGTTGTAGGTTTAGGTCGTTACATTTGTGGTGTTGATATTTCACTTCAATCATTGGCCGATATCGACTAAATAAATAATGACTTAACATCATCATCAGGGAGGTCGTTTGACAACAATTTGCCTGAGAAACCTCCACATTGGTGTCAAAGGACTTGCAAAGAAAAATTATTAACCATTAGTAATAATTCAAAAAAGAGAGACCGATAAAATTAAAATTATTTACCTCCACCGATATTTAAAAGGCATTTACAACTTCTAAACTTCACCTTTGGTAGCACCTTAGTGCCCATGTCTGAGAGATTATATTGTGTATGTATT
>CAIGRP010042691.1:0-44272 GCA_903798385.1 Fraxinus cuspidata
ATAATGTGTCAGCTACTTTTAATGTTTTTGATCTCTCTCTTTTTTATGCAGGTTCAGATTCGAGGACGAATCCTTTTGAAGAAGGAGGGAATAATGTGATCCAAGTTGCGGATACAACGAAAACGAGCCCGGGGAAGGATCCATTGATCATCGAATGAGGACCAATGACTCGATTAAGGCAAAGAGGGTCAAGGAAGCAATGAGGTTGCTTGCTAAAGCTTGGGTAGACGAGACATTGATCGGGACAAACCAAACGTCAAGTTCCATGTTAGGCTCGAGGGCGGAAGTCCAATAGATTACGTTGATCGAGGCAGAAGAAAATGAGGCTGAATTTCGCATAGTATAATTTGGGGACCAGAATTTTCATTTTTTCCCCGAGTTTCCTAGTTTTGTTAAGTTTCCTAGTTTTAATATTTTGTGATTTTTTAGAATTATTTTCGATTTTAACTAAGTTTTAGGGTTTTAGTATAAATAGTTATTTTTCATTGTACAATACACATTATTATTATTGAGAATTAATCGTGATGTTTTAGCTTTCAAATCCCTTGTTTTCATTGAGCAATTACGAATTTATCAAGAATCGATTTCTTGCGGCGTTCAAACATTCGGGTTAGATTCATAAGTCGTGTAATCAAGATGTCAACATATTTTCGGCGATTGTGTTAGTTGTTTGGTTCATTAATTTTGGGTCAAGTCCAAAACTTTGATTTATTGGCTTTCTTGAGTTGATTCTAATCTCATTGTAGATTGCGTAGCTACTATTGCTATTTGGTTCTCATCACAAACACTCTATTCTCACATATTAAATCACAAAGACTTAGAACCACAAAATCGAAAAGATCAAAACAATCAGAAGTTCAAGATCAACACGGAGAAGATGTAAATGAGGGCAAAACCACAGAGAGAATTCTAGAGTCCGAAAGAAAATCAGATAGCGTAAAGATTCATTAGTGCAAATCACAAGCACCAATATATATAATTCAACAATTACCATATATCTCAGATGGAATCAACGGTTCAAAGCAACTAGTGATTTCAAACACTCAAGGCGACTAAAGTCGCTCTGTCAAAGTGCGACATAGGCCTTATATTGGGTTTTGACAATTGGGTTTCTTCATTGAATTATCAGACAATAGAAATATAATATCGACATTGCCTAGTTTATCATCACAGTCCAAATTGTTTGAATTTTTCACATCACAGCCCAAACACCAACTTTCACATATGTAGAAGATTGTCGGTTCATGTCAGAATACAGGCGGATCAATTTGCCCAGTGACTGTAATGACTTGGTGGGTGTGACAGGCTTAATTTTAGATTTTAGAATAAAATATTTATAACTAGTATTTTTTTTTAATAACATTTTATTTTTGTGATTTACTTTTGTTAAGTTTGAATTGGTCAGGCGGTTTTGGATTCTTAAATTTCCTACGAATTAGTGAGATTAACTCGCATTGTGTAACCATTCAAAGAGTATAAAATAACTGAAATGGAAAGAAGAAATTAATTAACATTTTATGCTTTTTAGAGATTGAGCGGACCTTTAATTCACACAAATTTATTTTCGACGATAGAAAATAGGGCCCGCATCTGCTCTTTGATAAATTCATATCAGACAAAAAGAATTGTTTTTTAATAGAAAATACGTACCTTCCAATTTTACTCTTTTAACACAAGAAATTTTCAGTGACAGACTGAGGACAAATTGGGAAATTAGTATTTTAAACGCGTGGATGGTTGATTTTTGTTTTCCCGTCAGTAGCTTTTTCAAATATCAATTGGGTTCATTTAATTGCAAATGTGAAATTTACGTAGAAAGAAAATGAATTACAGGGAATTGAATTGCTTAGAATTTGTTTTACTGGGAATTGTAATTAATTGTGCTTGATTGATATAATTTTTCATCTAAAAAATGTTGAAAGTTTGGTGTCCGTTTGACTTTATTTTTCATGAAAGTTATCATTTAAAGTGATAATTTTTTTTTACCATTTGGTCTAGAATTTGTTCCCATTGACAAAAAAAAATTAAAAATTAAAAAAAATTTCCATACCGAATATCATTCGTTTGACTTTGTTTTGCATGTAAATTGTCAATAAAAGTGATATAATCTTTTACCATTATATCTAGAATTTTTTCCAATTGCAAATAAAAAAAAAACCTGGAAAATTTGTTCCCACCAAAGTGATGGGAATTTATTTTCAACAAAAAAAAAATGCTTGTGTAAAGAAAACAAAGAAAACATTTTCCATGGAAAATTATTGCTATCAAACAATGCAAAAGTGGAAGTTGGAATTGATTTTCACATTTCATTCAGCTTATCATTTAGAGCCACCTAGACTAGAGTTGTAATCTCAGTGGAACTACGTAACATTACTTTTTAAGGGCGTCAAATAGGGATTGAATTTTTCGAAATTCAAAATGAGAGGTCACAATATAATCTTTTTTTTTTAAAATAAAATAAAAGTATCAGTTGGTTTCATAATCATGGATGGATTGATTGCAAAGTGAAAGAATTAAGGTCTAAGGACGTGGTTTGTCAACCTTGAAATTTATACAATAAGATGAGGTCTTGAAAATAATTGTTATCACAGAGTAATTTCTCTCTCCAGTTTTGTTCTATAGATCATAATTACACCCTACAAATATTATCTTGTGAAAAGTATTTTTTTTAAAAAAAATGTACGCTTAAAATAAGGAAAAAAATATTAATATTTGGAAACGAATTTGTTTTTAGATAAAGAATCTAAATTGGTGTTTGAAAATTAATTTTTAAAATATAAAAGTCATATTAGATCAATTTAGTCTAAAAGATCTTCGTAATAGCAACTTCTTCAAAAAACTTTTCCTGCCAGAGCACACTTTTAAAAATTTAATCGAACGGATCCTGAAAGTAGCTTTTAAATCTTACAAAACTTCTCAAAAGTTCTTCCAAACGGCAAAATTTTTAAAGAGTATTGTATTAACATGGGCTAACTAAACCACTCTTCATTGGGTTGTATTTAAAATGCAATTGAATTGTATATACTATGATAATTTTGTGGCAAACACTAGGCTTTCTCCGCTCCTAAGGGACGGACATGCAGCTTGTTTCAATTTACATTATCTCAGTGCCAAAAAAGACAGAAATAAGCACTTATTTCGTTTTTATTTTTTTAAGAAAAACCAAACACGGTATCAAGACTGAACTTTGCTAAACCTTCCAGTGGTCACTGAACTCAGCTCTGTTGCAATAAAATGGCCACGATACCGAAAATGAAGTGTCAATTAAAATTGTCCACATTTTAAGTTATTGAATATAATTAAGCCTTTATACCGCCGAACTTCACCTTCCGGCAGCCAATTATCCCGACAATTCTTTACTTTAGCCTCCGAAGTGCCACCGGAAGCATACTCCAACAAGTATCAATTTCTCGTGAATTAGAAAGAGACACCCCCACAAGATTTCACGGCGGAATTTGAGAGCTCTAGCTTCTGGATATGCCCTTCAATTTTATAAAAATTAAATGCAAACATGGAATACCTTCAGTGGAAGTGGACCTTGTGCAATATTGGTTGCCAATTTCAACTACCAAAACTGACTCAAAATGGATGTTTGAAATTTATTTGGGGTTAGGGTTCTTCTAAGCGTGATTTTTGGGTTTTCCAATTCGCAGCTGAAATCAGGATGAGAGAAATAAAATGGATTTGAGGTTAGGACTACGGTTTCTTTCTTTTTCTGTGTGGAGGTGGTGTTTTAAATCTTTTGATACGAGTTAACGAAACAAGTTTCTAATTTTACTGTAGGAAAGGGTTTGTTTGGATGATTTGGCATCCATGTGTCACTTAAAATGTAGACATTTTAACTGACGAACATTTCCGTCGTCCACATAGACTCAAGAACAGACGGAATCCACCCAATGTTCATTTTAGTGCAACGGAGCTAAGTTCAGCGGCCATTGGTATGCTAAATGCAACGGAGCTAAGTTCAGTGGCCATTGGTATGCTTAGTGATTTTCGATGGATAAGTCATGACAATGCTTAAAAGTATAGTGGTCAATGAAACATTTAACTCATTTACATGTTTAAGTAAAATAAAAAAGGAGCAGCAAAAGAACAATAACGGCAAAATGACAATAAGAAGAAGAGAGTGACACTGTCTACTTCAGTTTTGGAAAGCATTCAAAGATAGCAAACAAGAAGTTCAAACATTAACATGTGCCAAATAACACGATTAAGAAATGCTTGAGGGAAGCAGTTGTACTTCTGGATTAATTTCTTTAAAGAGAAGACTTGTCAAGACCGTCGAAGTAACGATGTTCCATAGCTTTCTTCGCTGAAATCCGTTTTGATGGTTCATATTGCAACATTTCCTGGAAAAATTGAAAATTTAGGGAGGTTAATCAGTGCATTTGTCTCTCTAAGCAAGCGACCAAGTAAGTTGTATGCAAAACTTACAGATAACAGGTTAAGCCCATCTTCGTCCAGACCAGGAACTGCCGATGATAGTGGCCGAGGGCTCCATTGAGGGTATTCGTGCCAGTTTACTAACTTGCTCACTCCAGGCCAAACTTCTTCATTTGGGGTCCCCAACAATCTGAAAATGTGGAGCAGTTGTTGCAGCTCAGAATCTCCCGGGAAGAGAGCTTGCGTCGTAACTAGTTCAGCTGAAATTAAAATTCAAAACTGTATAATTAGCATGCTTGAATAACTCTAATGGTACAAAGATCAAAGAGAAATATAGATAATAACAACGGAGAGCGTTTAGAAACTCACCAAATATACAGCCGACGGACCACATGTCGACTGCAGTCGAGTAATGTGTAGCTCCCAGAAGAACCTCTGGAGCTCGGTACCAAAGCGTCAATATCTGGTAAGACGATACATGTTAACTGTTTACTCGATTGCTTGATAATTGCTGATGGTTTAATTGCAGAGGATGAAATAAAGAAATTTTAGAGTACCTCATGAGTATACTTTTTGATGGGCACAGTAAATGCTCTGGCTAGTCCAAGATCTGCTATTTTAAGCATCATTGTCTTACGATCCATCAGAAGATTGTGGGGCTTAAGATCCCTGAATTATTACAAAATCAAGAACTGGATTTAGCTACGAGATGGAGGATATACAGAAGAAAAGAAAACCACGAGATTCACCTATGCAACACTCCATGACCATGGCAGAACGCAACGCCCTTGCAAAGCTGATACATCAAGCTCTGCATTGTGAAAAGTAAAAAAATTTAAGATGCAGAACAGATAAATTTTCAAATTTAACTAACAAAATAAGCCATCTTTACCTTGACAGCTGTAGTTGGCGTGCTACCACCCACGTGACGGAAGCTGCGAATGTATTTCTTGAGGTCGGTGTCCATGTACTCGAACACCAAATAGAGAACTGTCTTGCCTTCTTTGTTCTGCCCTTGTTTCACATCCAACAATCTGTAGAATTGTAGTTGAAAGAGCAATTTATCTCGGATCAATTCAAGAAATGATTATAAATTCAAAAGGGCTACTGATATCACGATAAAACAATCTACACGTAGCCACACAGAATACCTAAAAACTCTAATCATAGTTCGTTAATGAAAACTTAAACCAAAACTAAACTTAATTAATCATAGAGACTAAACATAGCTAAAAATGAAATGTATATAACACAAGAACCAATTAGCAGAATCAAGAAATCCTAATCCAAAATTAAGGCAGATTGCTTTAGCACAAAACAAGAAATATATATTTTTTGAGTCTTAACAAAATCTAAACGAAGACGAAAATGGAGAGACCCCTAAAAAAATCACAAGAAAATAAATCAGAGCCTCAAGAACGCATGATAAGAAGATGACCCAGAACGATTAGATTCAAGAAAAAGAAAAACGATAAATCATTCAGTATAAAATATCGTAAAACCCTAGAAAATCTACAGACGGAAAAAATAATAATTTTCAAGAAAACCCATTAAAGATCTCATTGTTCACTAAAATCAAATAAATAATTTAACCCAGATATCATTTCAGAAACATAGACAAATCGAAATAAAATCCAATAATAAATCAAGAACTTAAATAAATTGAAATTAACAGAGTATAGCAAATGAAATATATACTTGACGACATGAGGGTCTCTTGAGAGCATTCGCAATAAGGAAACCTCGCGAAGAGTGGTGGGGGGCACGCCTTCTTCGTCTTCATGGAGACGAGTTTTCTTGAGGGCCACAATCTTCCCAGTGGCCTTTTCCTTGGCTCTGTACACTTTACCGTAAGTCCCCTCTCCCACTTTCTCCAATTTTTCAAATGCGTCCATTGCAGATTTGGGTTTCTCCATTTTTCCTCTCCTCTTTCTTTCCCTTTCTGTGTGAAAAATCGATGAAGATTATAAGAAAATATTGTTTCCAGTTGGGATGTGAGTATATATATATATATAGCCGTTGGGGGGGTTTCTGCACTCGTTTGGTAACGGCAACATTTTTGAAATTCAAAATGTGAAAATATCTTTTGAAATTCAAAATGCCAGTACTTAAAACTGAAAAGGAGAAGAGCGCTGGGCGCTCGCATAGGGGATATAAAGGGGAACGGAGCACGTGAAATTCCGCAATTAGCCTCCCCAAGTGCCCAATAAATAATTTTCGCATAGTTTGGAGATAACGCAAACTTAAAAGTAACTTTTACTTCTTTTTGTTTTCAATGAAACCTAGAACGTCTTGATATTAATGCTTCAAAAATAATGTTATTTAGCACCAATTGTACTACATCACTAATTATGTGACGTGATGTAATAAGTTCATAATTAAATTAGTCATTTAATTATACACCTCGTTTAATGTCATATTAGTGCTACCTAAATTGATATTTTAACACCAATAGTGCTAAATATCATTACTTAGAGCATTTTCAAGAAACTCTTTAAATATGAAATACTCTATATTTTAAAGAGTCAATATTTAAAATCATGATCCAATAGACTCTTTAAATTAACATTTAAATTTAAAGAACTCACTATCTATAATTAATTACATTCAAAGTGTTTCAACTTTCAATATAGGAAAATAATAAAATAATCTAAAGAAAAACTAGTTAAAATAAAAGATAAAGAAAAATAATAAATATTTTTTGGGAGTAGTAAAATTAAGTGTTAAATATAAAGAGTTTGTTGGAACACTTCAAAAATTTAACTCTCTAAATTTATAGATACTCTTCAAATAAATCAAATGTTAAATATAAAGAGTTTGTTTGAATACTTTAAATTTTAACTCTTTAAGTTTATAGATGCTCTCCAAATGAAAAAATATGTTCTTTTAAAAATATAGAGTTTCTTGGAGATGCTCTAATACTTTAAAAATTAAAAATTGAAAGTCATTAAAGTTCAAAATAATTATATCGAATTGCATAATGCAAACTTTAATGAGCATTTTTTTTTACTTCGATCATGCTACATGTACATAAATGTTGACACATTAGTTTACACCCATGTGAGTTGGTAGATTTTGGTACACTGATTTTGGTAACACCTTTTACGATCAACTATCATATTTGATGTCAATCAATGTGACTTTGTGCGTACAAGTAGTTTAATCTTCTTGACTTAATAATTTGAGACGAGATTTACAATATGAACCTTTGTAAGTTGAAATAATTGGGGATGTTGGAGTTCCCTTAGGGAGTGTTAGAGCCCCGTTATTTTTTAAGAATGTATTTTGGAATAGTAGATTGATGGAGAATGTATAATTAACAAAGAATAAAATTTTATTCATTTGATGTGTAATATTATTTTAATGAAGAATGTGTTGTTAAAAAGAAGAGAGAAAAATGTATTTCTGGAAAAATAGGAATTAAGCATCCCCTTATTCTATTATAGCATTAGATCGTGATCACGTTGCGATAGACAAGTTTCCAAATGGTATTCAGTTAAAGGGTAACGCAAAAATTTAGCTCATGTTTGGCTCATGTTAAAATTATAATTTGTTTTCACTCTCTTCTTCTCAACCATACATTCTCCAATAAAATAATATTATACGTAAATTCAAAAAAAAATTTTTTAACTACATATTGTTCAAAAAAATACAATTCCAAAAACGAAAATGGGAAATAATGAGGACCTAACAGGGGCTAAAGATCATGAAGATTGGATTCGGCCGAACTTCACTAATTGGCATCTTAGTGGGCTTTGTTTACTCAACAATTCAATTTGATCAAGATAACTAGAAGCCAAGTGGTTGTTTACTTTTGAATATATTTGCATTAGATAACTCAACCCTAAATCGAGTAGCATGTCATACCCATAATTTATTAGTATTTTGACAAATTTAATTGTTTGAATTGAATTTTATATGAGTTGATTGAAATCTAAATATTATTATTAAATGGACTTGAAATTCATATGCTGGGGGCAAAGACAATTCCAAGTTGAGGCTATGATGGATACCATGTCATAGGATTAGTTTCTCTTGGAAACAAAAATTAGCACTAAAATCATTGAAGTTATTGGTTTTGGCTTCTTCCATCTCTTATTCGTCAAATACCCGTTCATTAACGGAATAATGAATTGACAATACACATCCAAATAACTAGAATGGTGTAACATGTTCTTTAGCACAATTCAATTTGTTCACTACATGTTCACAATCCTGCTCTTGACAAGATTTGGAAAATTGCGGTCTCTTCATATGCACAGTATTACTACCTTAACACGACATCAAGACTCGAAAGACAGGCTGATAGACACATACTACCAATTTCAAAATCTTACACCAAATAATTATATAACAATCCCAAAGCTGATCGGTTAGATCTCTGAAATATCAAAGCTTGCTTTTCATCGGGTATTCTCAATGTTTAACCCCGAAGAGGAGAGGAGACCTTACACTTTATAGCTTGCAATCAGAGAAATTGTAGGTGAGAATGTTCCAAATGAGACTAAGCATTGACAAGTAGTTCTGCAGTTGATCATGAAACTTGGAATCCTTGTATCCTGCAATTACGTCACTATCAACAAAGAAGTATTTATCTATGAATATGACAAAAGAAATTCCTGTCTCATGATTTACACGAATCCATATATTGAATATAGAAAGTAGAACTAAGGGTAAGCCAGGCTTCTTAGTGTATGTTTGATAAAGGTTTTTGTAGATTATGAAAAATGGGTCATACAGAATGTGTGGATAAAAATAATGTTTGACCATCTTTTGAGATTGAAAATGCACTCCACAACCCACTCTTCTATTCCTCATTTCTATATAGAATAGTGAAGAGGGGTAAAAAAAATTCTATTCACCAGTCACCACAACGAACCACTACCATGCTTTGGTAGGTGAAGTATTTTCCTTTCATTTGAAGACTAAAATAAGGCCTTTACGTATTGAGTGACAATTGAATACGATTAAAATACTCTTCTAGTGTTACCAGTTTGATGATCCAGAGAAGATTGGCAAATGGAAGTATGTGTTAACTTCAAAATTGATGGCTCTAAGTTTTCATCTCAAATTTATAGCTCTACTTTTTCATCTACAGTTGCAATAATTCCTTGTGTTTAGCTCTTACTGTGTATCTCTTAACCCTTGCTTGAGACCCATTTTTTTGAATAGATTTTGTAAAAAGTGACTTTCTTTTAAGAATGGTTAAAAGTAGGGAAAAGTTTTAGGTTTACATGCAAAATTATTTTATTGGGAGAATGTGTGGTTAAAATGAGTTTGGAGATTTATGAGTTCTAAAAAATGAGGCTCAAACAAGGGTTTAATAATCTTCACAAGGAGAAATTTCACTTGATTGAACAAAGAAGAATAGCCTAACTAACAAGTTATACAGACAGAAGACATCAATTGTGTAGTCTGAAAAAATTGAAGCTTAACATATTATATTCCAGTTCATTATATGTTTTGAGGCATTTTGAAATTTGAAAATAAAAACAACTGATAAGAGGATTAATGCACCTTAAGTCAGCAAAAATGAACGGTAATCCAGTGAGGAGCCATACAATAACGGCATATACGACAACTTACCACTTGTTTGTGTAGTATTCTCATTCCACAAGAGGAGTAAAAATTCTCTCTTATCTTCCTGAATCTGGACAGTAAAGAGAAGCAAAAAGTTATTACAAACAACACTATTTCAAAATTCTGTTTCACATTGCCATAAAAATAACAATTGTCTATGCTTGGATACCTAAGCTGGATCATTTAATTCTGGATGAAAAAGGCATGTTTTACAGAATGCATGTATTCTGACACCACAAGTGAAACAAGTTTCTCCGTTTCAACCCGGAGGAAACAAGCAAAGCAAACGATGATTATATAATACCAAATGAGAATATTCCCACTTTACATTTAAATAATTGAATTCATATATCTTGGAATTGGGATACTTGGTATGAGATAGAAAATTCAGGACGAGGGAGGAACTGTAATATTATTTAATGAAATTAAAGTTGAGATAAGAAGCTGTCCATGCACATACTGACTTTCATGTGAGCCAGGTTAAAGAGCTTTTTTAAGGCATTGGGAGTCAAATTAATGGATTGAGTGAAAGACAGAAGCTACGTAGATAAAGTGAAGCTTCAGGTTTGGAAACAAGTGCAGTAGAAAAACACAGTTTTCCTCCACTAGCTTTCGTTTTCCAGGGGCAGGAGTGGTTTTGTTGTTCTTATTTTGTCGACGGGGAAGGGAGAACCAAGAAAGCAAAGCAAATTACCTTTAATGACTTTTCACAACTGTGGTTATAGATGATGCTTCCTATGAGCCACTACAGACTTCCAGATAGGATAACACAAAATCAATTATCTGATTGAACCACGAGAATCTAGGCAGAAGATACAGTTATAACATCTCCATTCACCAGTAATTACCACAGGAGCATTCACCATCCCTGAAATGGTGGAACCTCTTTCCATCTCTGACAATAATCTCTCTAGCCTCTGCTTTAGACATGAACTTGAATGCATTGTGGCAATCCCCACAGATTCGAAGGTTCTTGAAGACTCTAATTGTAGCTCCATGGGGAAGTTTTAGAAGTCCAAAAACTACTGCAAGCTTCTCACTATGAGTGGACAAAGCATATTCTTTTTGCTCAGATTCCATATCATGCAACACATACTTTGTGTCTGGAACATATCCCAATTGCCTGAGCTTTGGTACTAATTCTTTCAGATAATTGTAAACTGCTTGTACCTCAGGATGCACAGTGTCATCAACTAAAAATACATGGACTTTGTTTTCAACATCGATCCAACTACAACCTGGCTCTTTCTTAACCCCTCGATCCCTCATAAATTTCCGTACTCTGGCAACATCATTCCACCGGCCAGCAGTGGCAAACATATTGGCCAAAAGGATATATGTTCCATCATGTTGTGGAATGAGCTCAAAGAGCTGTTCTGCAGCATGGACCCCCAAATCAATGTTTCCATGAAGCCGACAACCAGCAAGTAGAGCTTCCCAAACAGGTGCTCCAGGCTCAAATGGCATAGTCTGTATCACATTTTTTGCTTTTGATAATTTTCCAGCTCGACACAGTAAATCAATTAATCTGGCATAATGATCTTCTCCTGGCTGTATTCCATACTTACCATGCATCGAGTCAAAGTAGTGCCATCCTTGTTCAACTAGACCCGCGTGACTACAAGCAGAGAGAACAGTGAGGAATGTTATCCGATCTGGCAAAATCTCTTCTTTTAACATATCTTCGTAAAGTTTTAGTGCTTCGAAACCATGTCCATGCTGCCCAAGGGCTGCTATCATTGCATTCCAAGACACAGAATCCAAACAAGGCATGGTAAGAAACACACAGTGTGCTGCCTCAATGACACCACATCGTGCATACATTGTTATTAAAGAATTTCCAGCAGAGAGGCTTGAATCATAACCCAGCCGGACAAGCTGAGCATGGAGCTGGCGCCCTTGCTCCAGTGCTGCAAGTACAGCACAAGAAGTAATGGCTCCTGCAAATGCATAGTCACAAGGTTCAAGCCCACTTGTTTTCATTTGATTGAAAAGCTTCAATGCTTCTTCTGCAATCCCATATTGTGCAAAACCCGATATCATAACTGTCCATGACAACAGACTCTTATTTGGCATCTCATTGAAAAAGGATTTGGCTTCAGTTATCCTTCCTGCACTCACGAATGCTGATAAAATTGCATTCCATGAAACGAGGTCCTTGCCCAAAATGTAATCAAAAATGGTCCTTGCTTGGTCAATCTTACCACATTTCCAATACAATGTAATCAATGCATTATTCACAGACACCGGAAATTCCCTTATGGAGTTTGACTCTGTGCGGATAATATAAGCATGAACCTGCTTACCATGAAGAAAGAATCCAGCATCAGCACAGGCACTGAGCACATTTGTATAGGTAAATTCGTCGTGTTTAATCCCCAAAGAATGCATCTTCCTAAACATTTCAAACACTTGTAACACAAAGCCCTTATGCGAATACCCAGAAATCATTGCATTCCACGCAACCACAAGTTTCTCCTCCATCCCATCGAAAACTTGCTGAGCTGCCTCAAGATCATCATTCTTCACATACCCTGTGATGATTGTTGTCCATGACAACTCGTCTTTCACAGGCATCTCATTAAATAACTTTCTTGCTGAACTCATCAGCAAAGAAGAATACGCCAATGGTGAGGAAGCACACTTTACATAAACTGATATGAGAGCATTCACCACTGAAGTAAGCCACAAGGTTCCTGACTTAGCAACAGCAGAATGAAATTGCTGGCAGTGCTTTTCATGATCAGCTATAAGTGCCAAAGCACCAAGTACACTCGTGTAAGTAAAATTATCGGGCTCAAAACCCTTTCGCCTCATTTCATTAAATATCTGAATAGCAGCGTGCCCGTCATTGTTATGCGAATAGCCAGTTATCATGGCATTGAAACAAACAGTATCACGACTTCTTAATGGCGTTTTATCAAATATATCACGTGCAAACTTGGGGTCTCCTGAAGCAGAGTAAGCAGAAATCAAAGTGGTTCTCGCAACAACATCTGGTTGGGGAATTTTATCGAACAGCCGTTTCGCGTGGGTAAAGTTAAAAGATTTGCAGTAGAAATCAATTAGACGGTTGAGGATGTGGCCTTGTGGCTTGAATCCAAAAGTGATCATGTGGGCATGTATGGCCGGGGCGAGAGAGTAGGAGGCGGAGCCATGCTGGAAGCAAAGTTGAAGCTGCGCTGCATAGAAGTTGGCCACAGCGTGGTAGTCTGGTGATTGGCTGAGGTTCTGAGAAGGGTGTAAATATCTGGCAGCGGCGGTTGCGACATTTTTCATGTCTGCGATGATGAGAAAAAATTATAGCATTCTGGACACTGGATGTCCAGTTTGCCGGGAAGTTCAAAGCCGGGACTCGGAGCAAATTGCTCTATTCCGTGTGCATGTATTTTATGTTAATTATTTAAAGAACTCTGAAAGATGGGGAAATTTGTACATTTGTCCCTGAACTTGTAGATCCTTTCCTTTTTACTCCTTCGAAATCGGTGCCTTATACTTGTCTCTAATATTTTTCTCAATTGACTTACTTATTTGTCAAGTTGAATTTCAAAATAATCGAGTTGACAAAGCTTATTTCAGATTTTAAGTTGATCAAACTTTTATTTTAATCATATATTTATTGAACCCACAACTTTTATCTATATTTGAACTACAAATTTTTATCCGACCCACCGAACTTACTATTTGAAGAAGTTTTGTCATATATGGATTATATGTACGACTTCTATTATACGTTGAAACTTAAGATTAATGATTCTAGAGTACCAAAGAGCACAATTAGAGGTAAAATTTGATCTCATCATCCAGTCACACTTTATATTTATTTATACCTAAATTTCGTCTAGGTTCATTTAAGCACATAAAACCTTAAAATTTGATATTGTTGCCTATTCATGTCTTTATATTTTTGAAACTTAGATTGATACTAATTTTTCTTCATTTTTAAATTTAAAAAAATTATTAAAATATATACAAAGTGTAATTTCAAATGTTGCATATTTGTTCAAAGCATGATCTTGATATGTGCTCTTCTTGGCGCACCTAGAATGTATATTGATTGCTTTTAAAATAAGTTGCTTCATTTATTAATATTTAAAATAAATTACTACTGTAGAAACAATTTCTTAGTTTTTCAAAAGCTAGAGAAACCTTCCCTTAAGTAAAAGTAAACGTATGAATTCTATTTTATACTTTCACCATTGCGTCAAATTTGCAACCATGTCTATTTGTTTTCTTATCATTAATTTTAATGGTTAATCGGTACAGATGATCCATAATACTTGACTAAGTTATTTTAGCAAGATTTATCATTCTTAACTTGGCATTTTGGCCCTAGTATTGGACAGTCGAGAGGGACAAGCTCATTTTACAGTAAAAGTTGACAACAGGTGACGATAGGTTCTACTTTAACGAATAAAGGTGGAAACAAGAATCAAAATGTCAAGTTGAGAATGATAGGTCTTGAAAATGCAACATACACAAACAATAGGGACCATTTGCACCAATTAACCTTAACTGAGAAAGTTGTTTTTAGCTTAAATAAACTTTATTTTCTTTCCTTATTGCTCAAAGAATGACATGTCAAAAATTTCTGTCAAATTAACTGTTGAATTTTCAGGAAAATAATAAAATTGATCAAAATTTTGTTAGGAGGAGGAAAAGAAAAGAAAATTCTAAAGATGTCATTTTTGCATTTCATAATTATTTACAAAAAAAATAATAATAATTAAATCTAGAGCCTCGTGAATTTTTCAATTTAACGGCCACACACTGACACACGTAACATAGGCGTCACAGCCATGTCACTCCTCCTCCCACCACCGTCGCTCTTCCATTCCAACTTCGCCGGCCAAAATCTGCTAACTGTTCATGCCACCCGCTCCTTTTACCGTTCTAAAGCTTCATGGCAAGAGGTATATATGGATTTTGTCGACACTTATCTACTACCGTATATCTTTGGGTTTTATTGGCTCCTAGTTTATCCAACAAGCGTTGTTTTGAAGGTCGCTGGTGTTTTGGTTTTCTCGGCAATTCCATTCACGGCGGTGAAAGCTATCGCCAATAGTCCTCTTGGGGAGGCGTTACAGAGGCGAATGGAGGAGAAGAAGCAGTTTTATCAGGAGAATTCTTCAAAGTTTAAGGCACTTGCGGACAAGGCCAGAATGGATAGGTGATATAACTTATTACGCATTCACAGTTGTGCCTATTTCTTCCATCGCCTATATTATGCGTAATCGTTGACATGTCATAATAGAATTTTAGTGGGGGGAGATACTATAATTGTCTACTTTGCCAATTTTTTATGATTATGTACTTCCTCCGAGATAAGACAAAGATTGTACTACGGAATTAGCAAGATTTGTTTGTACATATGCATCTGAATTAATTAACATCTTATTGGTAATATTTTCAATTTTCTATTATCCATACATTATCTGTACCGAGCTTTGTCCAACTTCAGTCAAATGAATATGTCTAATGATTAGTAATTTGGCTTTACAGCATGTGGTATGGAGAGGATCGTCCTCGCTGGCTTGGTCCAATCTCATACGAATATCCTACCTATCTCTCCGGCGAACTACCTGGAGACTATGGTTTTGATGTTGCAGGTCTGAGCAAGGATCCAATAGCCTTGCAAAAGCTTTTTAAGTGAGTATGCCTAGCGATATTTGCACAAATCTGTTGTGTGATTACTAATGTTAAGAGTTTAGATGGTCATTTAGTTAATTTTTCACTGAAGAGTTAGTAATTTTCTTTCAAAATTTCTAGATACCATTGTCTTCTTTTAGCTAAACATTTATATCAACTTTTGACCATTAGCTGCATAGATGCATAGCAAAGAAGGTGGCTTCTGTATCCTTTCCAATCGGAAGAAATAAATGATTGAATACTACGATCATTATGCATAGCATGTCATCCAACTCCTACTAACTCATGGATAAGAAGCCTTTCAAAAGGAAATTAAAGCAACATATTTTGATGATTTTACATGGGAAAAAGCAGAAAGAAGATCCCTTTCACAAAGAAGGCATCCTAGTCTTGGTTTACATAGTAATTATTATTTAAATCTCCGTTATTTTGCAGTTTTGAAGTACTGCATGCCAGGTGGGCTATGCTTGCTGCCCTTGGTGCTTTAATTCCAGAATTATTAGACCTAACAGGAACCTTTCATTTTGTGGAACCTGTTTGGTGGCGAGTGGGCTACTCAAAGCTCAAGGTTAGCATTTTTCATTTTTTGTATCTACATGAGTTAGACATTGTTACTCCGCTTTCCTTCTTGGCCAACAATTTTTTTGACCAATTCTTTCATTAGAATTGGTGTAATCAACCATGTATCAGACTTAGCTTGAGCCTTGTTCTTTTTCCATGTTTATTATTGTCCAAAAGTCACATATTTACTTGTGATGAAGTTTTGATAAGCTAATATGCAGTGATAGCTTACATTGGGGCCCAAACTAGAGCCTGACACTGTTCATGTTTCATACAATTTTAGACAGAGAAGAAATGTCCTTCAGTTCATTACGCAGGGGGCCCGTAGTACATATCAAAACTTTTCTATGTAATTGACCCAACTTGGTGTCCATAAAGAGTTATAGTTAGGTTTCTTTCTTGAGTGATTGCCTTTTTAAACATATGGAGTTTGAAAAAGGTTAGGTTTAAATGATTTTACTGTGAGAAATTCTTGTAAAGGTTCTGTTTTAGTGGATTCATTGTGCTACCATGGACTTAGCTCTCTCAAAGAGGAGATGCACATAACTCTGTTTTCTTGCTTTAATAGTTTTGAGTTTAGTCTATGTTCTTTTCTTATAAAATGATGTTTTTAGTTAACATAAGATGCCTTTTAAATTCCTACCTCAAACATTGGTGTTTTTAGAGGGATAAGTTATCTTTAACCTATATTTTATATTAACAGAACTTATTAGCAACAGCTCAAGAGTCAGGCATGAGAATCCTTATTGGAGAATCAAGTGTTTTTTGGTTTACTCTATTTTTGGGCTAGGCAATTATCTCCACCTACATAGTTTTAAAATCTGAGGATGAGAACCCTGGCTACGGAGAATTGACGTGCGTATTTTCGTATATGGTTTGGAAACATATGGATGAATGATATCGGAAAGGAGTGACGGATCATGTAATAGAATAGTAACGAGGGTAGTGGAAGAATTTTCTACAACAGACCTTTGGAAGGTAAAGAGAGAAATATATACTAAGGCTGTCCTGGACGACTTAGCTAGGGAAATAAGATGAAAGGATCCAAAAGACAGCCAGGGAGAGGATGCACAAATCCCCATAATATAGGTTTTTAAGGAAAAATGCTTATATTATCCTTTGCTACAAGGTCAACTTGTTTCCTGAATTCTTTCCATAATTTGAACAGTATGGTATGCGGTAAACTTTTCGGGGAGAAAGTGGTGCACCACCTCAAAATAGGCTTCTTGTTCACTTGCTAAAGTCAAGTGCCACACGCTATATAAAGTGACCCTAACACAGAATGTTTTTGGTTGATAAAATCTTGTGATGGTAAGTTTAGAAAGCTGAAAAGAACAGAAAAAGATTTTTTAATTTTGACTACTAAATGCCAGAATCTAGGTAAAATACAATTTTAACAATTTAAAGATCAATTTAAGAATATTCAACTCTCAGCACTCAATTATGTATACTTGATGCAAAATCAAGGAACGAGGTGTCCATGCTCAGATGCACAATGTTCACCATGTGAAAACAAGGCAAGATGAAAGGAATAATTGGTAATTCTGGCATGCTTAAATCGACATAATGCATTTATTTCAATTTATTAATAAAGACGTGTTTTTCTGGGAAAGAAAATGCGGTATTGTTATTCCTCGTAAATAATTTTATGATTTATATAGTTCACTTGAATTTTTGGATCTTCCCTTTTTTTTTTGGTAAGATATGTTTTCTTCTATCTGTTTGCTCACCAGGGTGATACGCTGGACTATCTTGGCATCCCTGGTCTCCATGTGGCTGGAAGTCAAGGAGTGGTTATCATAGCCATATGCCAAGCCCTTTTAATGGTAATTTCATACTCTCTTAGAATATATTTGTTGTTCATCATTTTATCTTTGAGAATGATAATTGTCACTGATGCGATATGACTGCCTCCTGTTGAAGTGGTCTGAATGGTTGGATTATATTTTTGACACTTCCATTCACATTCATGATATTAATTGGCCTATTGGATTACTGTATATCATGACTATAGCCCAGCTTGAGCCGCACATGTTGGGATGTGACAATTACCCAGTGTGATTCTCAAAAAAAAAAAAAAAAATTTCTAAACGTTGCTCATGTCCCTAGTACATCATACAAATAAACATTTATAATTACAAGCCTTTGTTAGACATGGGAGAAAGTACAAAGATATTCTATTCTATCCAAATCACTCGCATTCAAGTGTAAGTAGCAGAAGACAAAAGGCTCAATTTTCATCTTGCTGTGCCCATGCCATAATATTTTCCCATGTTCCTTTCGGCTCAGTCTTCTGTCTTCCTCATGCTTTCCTATACCAATCAGTCCTCCTTTATGTCCCCTACTTGAGAGAATGTTTCCTTCACAAGTCCTCTACTCTTATAAACCTTGAAAGGACCCCTCACCCTTTGATACTGTAACTTCCATAGAAATAACTAGTGATCCAAGTTTCCTTTCATAGCCCCTTATCGTGGCTCATATCGAGTTAGTACCAATGTGGTGCAGTTCTGGTTAATATTATTTAAATAGTGAATCTTATATCCGTACTTCTTTCCTTCCTCTTTACCTCAATAATATGATTTTCGCGAATACCTCAATTGTGGTTATCCCAAATCAGTTGTGGAGAGTGGGAAGTGCCAACTTATAAGTGGAATTTGTGTTTAAATAGTAGGCTCCAGTCTTTACTTATTGAATCTGCTTCTCAGATTTGTTTCCCAGTATTGAGCCTAGGGTAGAATAAGTTATTCCTCAAATCAAAAATTAAAAATTATCAATCCCATGAATGCATGTTTATGATAAATAGTTTAGGAGTTCACTAGTGATGGTTTTTGTTTTAAAGAAGTGAATGCAAACTGTTCTTGAGTCTAATCCAACTGTTTCACTCTATTCTTTGTTTCCTCCAAGTGCTCCATCAGTTTTCTTCAGTTCTTCCTCCAATCCCCTGTTATAGTACAATTGATTGCTGTCTTGGACCTGAAATGCTTGATGATCTGCTCCCTTGTTTCGTGTAGTTGGATTATTTAAACGAGTTCTTCAAATGTTCTTTTGGTCTAGGAACCTCTATCTCACACACGCAGAAATGTGTATTTAAAATATCCTTTACATCCTTCCCGTCTCATGGTGGTCATGAATTTGATATCAACAATTCAAAACCTTTCTTGAGAAGGTTCAAAACACTGTAGATCGCTGAACGTTAAGCGAGATTTCACTTGGTTCCTTAAACTGAATTTGTTCAAAGTTAGTCATCTACTTTCGTCTTTGCCTTTTTAATTTGGCCTAACCCAAACTTCATCTTTTACCCATATAGTCACTGATACCACCACTGCCTCCACCATCGCCCCCACGCCGAAAACAAATTAGTCACCGCCCAAATCCAAATCTCGAGTCTCCTCTAGATTACTCTCCACCACCTTTCCACGCTTGGGAAATTGCCTGATTTGGAGTTCATTTTTTTACTGTAATGACACTGATTGAGGTTTGTTGATTTCGAAATTGGCAATGGAACGATGGGTTTTTGCTAGGTTTTGAGGGGCTTTGAAATTGCAGAGGTTGTTAACTGTGGTTGGTTTTCGTTGTAGAAGCTGTGGCAGTTTGAAATGGTGGTGTTATCGATTTAGGTGCGGCATCGTGTGAGCGGCGACGGTGGGTGAGTTTTCTTGGGTTGATTTTCGAGTATAGGGCGAGTCTTTTGGTGTATTTTCAGATGTACAATGGCAAATATGCAGTGGGCTGGAAGGTGGCGATGGAGGGTGCTGGGCACTGGTAGTGGCTGGTGATGAAGGGAGCGGTGGTGGCAGTGTCGGTCGAAGGTGGTGATGGTGGCTGCTTCTGGTATGGCTCGCCGGAGAAGGAGAGAGGCGATATAGGTTTTTTTTTTATTTTGTTTGGTGTTTTATAATATATGCCCTTAACAAATTTGGTAAAAAAACATAAAAAACAATTTTTTTGGTCAACTATCGATCAACCCCAAGTGCACATTTTTAAAACGTTTGGGATTGTGGGTGACATAAAGTGAAAGTTATGGTAAAGTCTGCAAAAAACAAAAGGTTAGGGATCGTTGTTGCAATTTTCCCATGTTAAATGAATGCTCTTTCCCAAGATACACAAGCCTATGACTAACACGTGACGATCATATTCCTATTATGAATTCATATGAAAGTCATGCATTTAGTTTAGATTATCAACAAAATTGCATGTGTGAGATAGATTATTCTTAATTCTAACTACACGTGTTGATTTTATCGCATTTTAGACTTATTGTGAGTATTCATTCACTACAACAAACAACTAACTATTTAATTGATAGCCAAACAACCAAATAGTGCAATGAGTATGTAAAATCAATCAAACAACGCAAGAACTTCCTAAATTAAAGTCTTAAATTGATAAAAATGAAAATAGGATTCAAATACTCATCCAATACAATTGAAAAACTAGCCTAACATGTTTAGAATTAAATTACAAAAGAACAATTGGAAAATCATCACCCGGAAAGAAATAATAATGAAGAATTAGGAATTTTCCGCGTTCTTGATCTGAATCTTGAATTCGGATGAAGAATCTTCAATATCCTATGCAATTCGCTTTGATTCCACGTTGTTAGCCTTGTTCTTCGCCTTCCAAATTGATTATAATCTAAGAATTTATTTTAGGCCCAAGGAGGTTCCCCCACGTTTTGGACGACTTATGGTATATATAGAGTACAAAAGGATTGCATGCCAAAAATTTCTAAAACAAAATAAGTCAACGCCATTTTTTCCCCGAAATTGAACCATGTGTACGCATGGTTCAAAGAAAGCGTACACACAATACATGAAATTTGGCCTCAGATAATGCTTTTTGTGACCTTGCGTACTCATGATACAAATTTTTGGGACCAATTTTGGTCCCTAAACTTTTTCATGTGTGTAGTTTGATCATTTTCGATAATTTCTCTCTCGTTGACTTCTCTTTGACTCCAATTGACTCTTGGCATTCTTGAATCGCCGTCTTGCAATCCGACACAACTTTTGAATTATTTCATTTTAGTCCCCATAGTTTTAATTTCGCCATTTTTCTCTATTTCTCGCTTGTTTCCTCAAATTCTTCATCAAATCATGAATTTTTCCCATTAGACACAATATAACACAAATTAGGCTCTATTTCATCAAAAGAATTACAAAATGTCATTATTTAAAGTCCCGGATAAGTAAATAAAATACATTTATCATGTAACATCAGAGTTGAACTTGACACATTTACCGTGACTAGTTGAATAAATTTTTCACAATTTTACAGGAAAATGGTTGGAGAGAGTTTTAAACCCTGCAATAACCCAGTGTTTTATCAAGCAAATGTGTATGAACATGTAATTTAAATTTGAAAAATCATATGTACAAAATTTATACCATATGTATTGCAATGCAAATATGGGAATGCAAAGTTTACATCTCAAGTTTAATTTCAATTTGGCAACTTCAATTGCCCAACAAAAAGACAGTATCTAATCTGTAGCAAAAAAGATAGTATTTTCTGTGAGTGAAACTTCATCTGTTTTTTTTTTCCCTCTCGTAAAACTCGACCTGGATGAGTACTAAGATCAACCCTCTCGACTAGTCAAGATGAACGCAGCCTGATTCAACTCTAGTAGTACTTGTTAACCTCAGTTTTCTGTTTTGCAACTGACGTCCAATTTCCCATTACTGTAAATGATTGGTAGACAGAATAACATGAATAGAATAAGCGGCAAACTTAAAGTGACTAACTAGAAAAGAAATCAAGTTTAGTGACCCAAATGAAATGTGCAGGTATGGGCAAGCAGAGCATACAAAATGAAGATTCTATATGTTGCATCCTGAAATTGTTGTCATTGCATTTTTACTTTGGACAGATAAAATGGTGTAATTTTGTTATTTCTAGACAGAGGGCCAACCATTTTTTGTTCTGGTGTTTGTTCAAGTTTCTCTATTTATATCTGCAGGTTGGTCCAGAATATGCAAGATATTGTGGTATTGAAGCTCTGGAGCCTTTGGGAATTTATTTACCCGGTGACATCAATTATCCTGGAGGAGTGCTTTTCGATCCCTTAAATCTCTCTAAAGACCCTTTGGCTTTCGAGGAACTGAAGGTGAAAGAGATAAAAAATGGGCGCCTAGCTATGGTTGCATGGTTAGGCTTCTATATTCAAGCTGCTTTGACGGGTAAAGGCCCACTACAAAACCTTCTTGAACACATCTCAGATCCCCTTCACAATAACGTTTTTTCACTTCTGAAATCTCTTTAAGATTTGTACTTAAATTGTACAATTTGTTTGAAATTGATTGTCATATATGTGTGTATATACACGCCAAACTGTATTATATGTCTAACCCATGATCTGCATTTTGGTGGGGGTTAGACTCAAATTTTTAGTAGATTTTGACAAAAGTTGATGAAATATGTGGTTGAAAAGTTGTGGGTTACTTGAAATATGTGGTTAAAAATAATTGTTGGTTTTGATTTAGATTAAATTTGAATTTAAGTAATACCAAACAAGGCTTAATAGTTTCTAAAATAGGATTTCAGATGAATAATTGAGCAAAGTTATGGTTGAGGAAATTTTCGAGAATTCTTGATCCGACTCGAAATAATCAACAAAACGAACACCAGTTGAACGGCTTGACCCAACACTTTTAACACCTTGGTTGCCTCAAGTTCTCTCATTTACAAAGGATGATAATGATCGCAAGATGTGACAAAGGAAAGGAAGAAGAATGGAGGCTAAATTCGTCAACACATGGCTGCACTCTTTCGCTTTCACTCCTCTCACGACTACCCCCTCTTCCTTGCCAAACCACACCCTCACGGTCGGAATGGATATCATAGATATATAGCCAAGATGTTAGGTCACCAATTTGGTCTAGACATATCACTAAATGAGCTGCCACTTCAAGATCCAACTAAGATAAATGGACCAATAATATCATCCATATAAATGGGCTACCCCATCATCATCATCTAAATCCAACTCAAATCTTAGGTCCTCCAAAAGCGTATTAATTGTTTTTGAGTCAAGTCGTCACTTTGGTGTCAATAAAATATCTGACATTGTTTTATCGTTATTGCTCCGATTTTTTGGGTATCAAAACCCAATAATTAACTATAAAAACTTGATTTGTTTGTTGTTGTGCCAATGACTTTGAAGAAAATTTGTGTAGTGAAAGTTCAAAAATTGACAATATTAATATGATATTGATATATTTCTAGTTGTGTTAACAAATATAGAATAAATGACAAAAACTCAAACATGAAAGTTCATTTATAAAAAAACGCAGCCCATTTTCACCTTTTGGATTTTCACTATTTAATATTGAAATGGATGTAAAATCTATTGAGATTTGAGTGCTACAAATCTTAAAAGTTGAGAACTTAAATACTAAAATATAAAGGTTGAGGATCTAACTTCTATATTACCTATAGATTGGGGGTTCCACTGCAAAATCTATCCTTAGATGATGACAATCGAAATGCAGAAACTGAAAAGGTAATACGAAAAGGGCCCCACCTAATCAAAACACCGAGGTAAGTGCCAAAATTGTTGATGATAAGTATGAATTAAGAAAATAGCTAATATTTTTGTAATATAATATTTAATGTATTTATTTTAAATCAGTCTATTTTCCTTACCTTAAAAATGAGTAAATTCATTTATTTATGATTCATGCACCAACGTACAATGTGCAAAACGCGTCTACATTAATTAGTACATAGCTAATAATTATTAGTTTGATGTTGACACACTAACTTGAATCGGAATTGATAATTGTCAAATCTATGTTCAAAGGCTCGATTATTTCTTTATTTACAATAGCTCGATTATTTGTACGCAATGAATTAACAATAAAGAAAGTGAAAGATCTGCAAGCAATTGAAGAATCTACTTCGAAAGAGATATTAAATTCAAATCTGTATTAATTATCTAAATTCTATTTGTAAATAGGCCATTTATCTTTATAATCACGAGATTATAAAATAGACAAGTAATCTATTATAAACACATCTATAATTAATTATTATTATTATTTATTTCTAGGGGATTGTATAATTCATATAAGTTATTTTTTATTTACAAATAAAAGAATGTTGTGATTCTATTAAGAATGAAAATTTTAATGTATACCAAATAGGGGCAAAATGTATAAAAGAATGTTGTGATTCTGTTAAGATAATGCATACACAACAAATTTGTTCTCAAGACAAATTAAAGTCGAATTCTGTTACAATTTAAATTTTGATAGATCGATTTACTGTCTTCTAAGAGAAGGTCGATGGATAGACCCACAGATATAAACATGTAAATGTCTTTTTATAAAGTTTGTTAAGATTACGCGTATACGACAATTTTATTTACAAGATTTTCAATTTAAACTAATATCTCGTCTAGTAAACGAGAATTTAAAACCGTCAACGTGTACAACCAAATCTATAATTTGTCGATTCGCAATTGAAATCGGCCTATTAGACTCAAATCTTGCCTTTGATTTCTGTTATATAATGATTCGATCCTTGACATCTAACGCTTCTTTTACAAGTCAATATCGAAATTTTAAAATTCCCTGCGAAATAGAAATTGAGAGGTTGAGTAATTAGAGTTCGAATAGGACACAGACACTTCCATTGGCGTCCGCCAGCTGTTTATACTCTGCATCTCCATTCTTCTTTCAATGTGTTGATTCCGATTTGCTCTACCGATCATAACATATTGGATGTAGGTTAATATCTCTGTAATTTTCTTTTGTAATTCATGCATGCTTTTTAATTCAGCTTATTTGTTAATTATTTTAATTTTTGATATTCCTGTCGATTTGAATCCCTGTTAGAACTTTGCATGTATGTATATATGTGGTATTGTTGACGTGTATTCTCGTGTGAATGAATTTCGTTGTTGTAGATAATTTTTCTTCGTCCACCGTTTAAAGTTCAGAGAATGATGGCTGCAAAGGGGGTTTATAAGGCGGTGTCTGAGGTGGTTACAAAACCTAGCTCTTACCAGAATGATCTGCCCAAGCCTGATGCTAACGGGATCAGCCACCATAATCACCGGAATGATCCTGATAATTCCAATGCTTTCATGAATGGAGCAAACGGTTTGAGTGAGGATCTTGTGGTTAATAAGGACGTTGTTGAGTTGGATTTGAGTGCTTTAACTGATTCCGAGGTCGTTGAGGTTCAAGGTGTGAAATTTGATTCTCAAAGCGGAAAATTAGATACCAAAAGTGCGGAAATTAGTGAATTGTTGGATGGGGGACATGATGCTGTGGAAGGGACTAATGGGATTTTCGCGGTGGAGAATGACACCCCCCAAGATCAACAGAATTCCCTTGGGGCTGAGGGGCTTGGCGTTGCGAATGGGACTAATGGGATTCTCCCTGTGGATAATGGCAACCCCCAAGATCAACAGAATTCCCTTGGGGTTGAGGGGCTTGGCGTTGTGAATGGGACCAATGGGATTCTCCCTGTGGATAATGGCATCCCCCAAGATCAACAGAATTCCCTTTGGGGTGAGGGACACATTGTGAATGGGGCTAATGGGAATCTCCTGATGATAAATGGCATTCCCCAAGATCAACAGAATTCCCTTGGGAATGGGAATGGGGTTCAAGATGCTGATACTGATGCTATGGAGGAGCAAGGTGGAAAAACTGAGAATGGGGCAGCAGGTGAAATAAAGCAGGTTCAGGGCCAAACTGGTAAAACAGAAAGCAATACAGAAGATGATTTAGAACAGGTTCAGGACCAATCTGGAGAAACCAAAAGCAACGCCGAAGATGAAATAGAACACGTTCAGGACCAGACTGGAAACACAGAAAGAAATGCAGAAGATGAAATAGAACAGGTTCAGGAACAATCTGGAAAAACAGAGAACAATGCTGAAGATAAAACCAAAAGCAATGCAGGAGATGAAATAGAACCGGTTCAGGACCAAACTGGAAAAGCGGAAAGCAATGCAGAAGATGAACAGGTTCAGGACCAATCTGGAAAAACAGAAAGTAATGCTGAAGATAAAACAGAAAGCAATACAGAAGATGTAATAGAACCAGATCAGGACCAAACTGGAAAAGCGGAAAGCAGTGCACTAGATGAAATAGAACCGGTTCAGGATCAAACTGGAAAAACAGAAAGCAATGCAGAAGATGAAATAGAACAGGTTCAGGACCAATCTGAAAGAACAGAAAGCGGTGCAGAAGATGAAATAGAACAGGTTCAGGGTCAAAATGAAGAAACTAAAAGTTTGGTCAAAGCTGAAATAGAGAAAGTTGAGGATCAGACAGAATTGGAGTCCTTCCCTAGTGTGATTGCGAATCAGGAATCTCGAGTGGGGTTGGATACACAATTAGCTGAGGGTGTGGAATTAAATAATTCGTTGTCGGACATTATTGTGTCTTGTGATGCCATAGAAAAATGCCCCGGTTATAATCTAGCACTTGATGTGGTTGCAGATGTTGTTGAATGTGAATTACGAAAGATTGAAGTTGGGGAGGTGAGCTCAGAGGAAGTTCCCGTTCCCACTTCTATGCATTTGGATCCCAAATCCTGGCCGCTTATTAATGAGGAAAAGAGAAAGACAGAATTAGAATCAGGGAAGTCTCGGACATTGTTTTCGAGGCGCTGGGCTGACATGGTGAAAACTCCCTCGAGGAAAACAATAATTGTTCATGACCATGCTTCTAAAGTAAATAAAGAAAATTTCCCTCTACCTCCACGTCCTGAAGAACCGGTTGAACATACTGATTGCAGTGAAGAATCACCTAAAGCCGTAAAATCTGAAATTTTGAATGATGTTTGCCGACCAACTGACAACTTTCCAGCTTCAATTTTTGAGGCTCATGAACCTCAACTTGAAAATTCTGATGCTAAAAGCACTGACGAGGTTTCTTCTTCATCTAGTGATGGTCTAAGATTAAAAATTAATGAGGAGAACGACCCAGTTGTTGACAACATGATTATAAGTTGTACCACTAATGATGCAAATGAATGTGAGGACAATGGGAATAGAATTTCAACAGCTTCTCCAAAAGGTTCTACTGATGTCATGCTTACTCGAAAAAACTTGAGTGTTGAGGCTGAAACAAGGCCATTCTTTCTTGTTAGGATTCCAAAGTTTAATGATAGGAAACTGAGAGAACAGATAAAACATGCTCAGCTAGAAGTTGATGAGAAGACTCGGCTCAGGAATGTTATTCAACTTGAAATTCAGAAGACAAGGGTAAAATCTTCTTCCATAGAAAACTTCTTAAATAATTTTCAAGTGAGTAATATTTATGCAGTGTTTGGGTTTCTTCTATTTACAGGAAAACTATCGAGCTCGTGGTGCTCAATATGAAGCTGCCATGATTGAAAGAGGAGCTGCAAGGAAGTTAGTGAGATCAAAGCGCTCGGAAATAGATGATCTTCATTCTGTTATTAATAGAGCCAAAAGTGTGATGACTCTTGAGGATTTGGATAGACAAGTAAGCTCTTTCATTCTCCCTCTCTTGAAAGTGCATCTTTCGATTTACAGGTCATAAATATATATATGTGTGTGTGTGTGTGTGTGTTACATGATTCAGTTATTTCCTGGGGCAGATATGCAATATGGAACATATGATACAGCATGAAACCCTGACCCTAAAGGAGGAAAAACAGCTCATTCATGAAATCAAACAATTGAAACAGCAGCGTGAAAAATTGTCGTGTAGCATTGGTAGCCAAGATGAAATCCAACAGGCTTTGGACCAGAGAGAGGAAGTTGAAGAGCACTGGAAGGTATGAATATCTGATTTTTGTTGTGCATAATATCAAGACATACTTGCAGTTTGCATATGGCATCATTTTTCTTGCAAGTCTATAGAATCAAAGAGATGGAAAAATATAATTACTCCATCTTATTGTATGACAGACATTTCAATTTTGCTTTTCTGTCTTCGTTTATTCTTTAAGGTTTTCTTGTGTAGCTGGAGAGCAGGAATAAGTATACATCTTAAAAACCAGATTTGTTTATAGTCGTCTTTCAGTTACTCTTTCAAGTTAATAATATGGTGTCATCATATGCAGATCTTAAAGAAGGAGCTCGATGGCCTCAAAGATAGGATCTCAAAAATTGAAGCAGCTGCTACTGCCGCAGGTAGGGAACGTGAAGATGAAAATAGGAAGGCTGAAGAACTACGCGTTCAGTTCAGAGCTGCAGATGATATTCGCCAAACAGCATATGCTCAATTGCAGAGTCTGAGAAAAGAACTTTTTGAGAAGGTCAGTTGCCTTTTTCGCATTGCGTGTTTATTTTCATCACGTTTAATGATTAAGTTGGGACCATCTTTCTCACTAATAGCAATCTATCTGACTGTAAGATTTAATTGAATTCAGAAGTCAGATGACGCCTTCCTTTCTAAATATGTAAAGAAACACCCCCTTTGTTGTTAACCTTTTATAACTCATATCCCCTTGCTTGTTCATATTTGTTTATAATTTCTTCACACTCCCATTGAGGGGATATGAGAAACTGACGTGCAATTAGCTGTGGAAAGGTGTAATTATCTGGAAAAAGATATCCTCCGTTTAACATATTAAAGGCACGCATATGATAAATACTAAATAGACATCTAGTTCTATTATTGTTGTTGATTTGTTCTCAAAACAGGCTCTTTTGATGGTAAAATTAGCATTTGCTTAGTTATTCCTCGTATTAAGATTTTGTTTTAAAGAATTTCTCAAGTTAGTAATTTGTTGTTAGATTTTGAGCCCTCCCTCTATTCTGTATATGCTCTTATTACCTTGAGGTTAATTTAACATGGATTTGGATGGAAGTAAAGGCAATTATGTGAAACAAGTATTGAATGTCATTTCAAGAAGATTAATTTTTTCTTTTCTTTTTCTTCTGTCTTTTTACTATATGTGTAGATTAAGTTTATGTTCTGTAGTTGACATGTATCTTGTATTTCCTTGGCCATAAAGTGTCACAACTTTTCTTTTCATAAGGAACAATTATTTGGTTGTGTGGGCTTATGGGTTTAATGATGCAATTTTGAGAACGAACCTGGTTAAGCATTCCATTCATATAAACAACTTGGGAAAATTTAATTTTGCTCTGCTCGCGTATGGTGAACAGATCTGATGAAATTTGGCATGGCTCTTTGGGATGATTGAACCATATGGATGCTGATGCTTTTTAAGTTATTGAGAGATTTACATTAAAATGCATAGAAATTAGATTTACATTAGAAACGACAAACAAATTTTCACCTGAAACAAAAGGATACACATTAAATTAGAAAGGCAAACAAAATCAAAGCTTATTTGGCTTAAATTAATTTTTAAATTGCAGAACGAATATTATCGCAAGTACATGGGTGATGCAGCTGCAGCCAGGGATTCTGCATTTAACAACGATAGAGAGGGGCTTCACCATCTTTGCGTAAATCAGGTTAACTTTTTGCTTCTACTGTCTGTCTTTGACATGAAAATGGAGCCTATAACTTTTTGTATTTGTGCGGATTGTTTAGGTGGAAAAAATAATGAAACTGTGGAACACAGACGATGATTTCCGAAAGGAATATGTGAAGCAAAATGAAAGGAGTACTCTCACGAGATTTGGAACTCTGGATGGTCGTTCGCTAGGCCTTGACAAGGCACCACCTAATCTTCCCAGTTACGTGGATGAAAGAGTTGGTAAGCTGGGTTTAACACCAGCGAAGGCTGGTTCCATACAAAGTTCTCCTCTGGAATTATTAGAACCTAAGAATAGTACGACGACAAATAAGGAACTTTCTAGACCTGTATTGGCGAATGCCTTAGCAACTGTTTCTGGCGAGGATGTGATCAATGAGATAGACAAAAAACCAATGAAATCAAAGGAAGAGGTGGAACTGGAAAGGAAGGTGGAGGAGGAATCGAGAGAGGAGGCTAAGTCCAAGTTGAAAGAGCAACTTAGGTTGGAGGAAATAGAAAAAGCCAAGTCGGCACTTGAGAGGAAGAAGAGGAATGCAGAGAAGGCAAGAAGTAGAGTTGAACAACGAGCACAGAAGGAAGCTGAACAGAAAGAAAAGGTGAGTTTTATTCTTCTACAATGTCTGGTTTCATTGATGCGGTTGACTGGTACTGATGGATGAACTTGTTTGTGCAGGAGAGGGAGAAGAGGTTGAAAAAGAAGGAACAAAAGAAGGCTTCTTTGGTTGCTCCAAGAGAAGTCAACGAGAACACAAATGTAAGCGAGGCCGTGCAAAGCACTAATAGCCAAACAGAAATTGTGGAGGAGACCGATGGGATAAAGGAGAAGAATTCTGCAGCAGCAGCAAGTACTAAAAGACTTCTAAAACAAAGCAAGTCGAAATATAATATCCCTCCAGCAGCTGTTCGCAATCGAAACAAGAAAAAGTGGCAGCCTTGGATGTGGTTGATTTTGGCATGCCTCACTGTGGTTGCTCTATTATTGTTGGGAAATACATGTAACTTTACAAAAGCAAATCACAAGTGGTGGTGAAGCCTTTTAACTAGTTGCTTGTATTCGAGTCCAACTCAGGTTGGTGTATGGACATTTCTTTCTTTGTTCTCTACTTAGATTTTGACTTTAGATTGACATTAAATTTTATTATCTCGGTAACTTTTTTTAATTTTAATCATATGAATTATTTAAAGAGGACATTACTGTTGTCATGCATTAACCGAACTCAACCTTCTAATAAAATCATGTAGTAAAATAATTATAAAATACAAGACTTTCATTTTCATACTAATTTTAATTTCAAACTGTGCGGGTATGATCAGGTTTCAATAGAATTAAATCAAGTATCAAGAATTATATCACGTAGTCACTTGGAATAGTGTGGGGATGTATCATTGAGAAATTAATGAGACAAATATGTACCCACCTGACTATTGGATTTTTTTTTTACTCAAATTAGGTTGAAGTTTTTTTGAGAAAATATTTTTTCCTCTTGCATGTGTTTTTATTGGAAAAATATTGAGAAAATATTGTTTTCTTTATTCCACATGATTTTTTTTATCTCGTTTCCATCTTTGTAGTATTTATAGGATTTTGCATCCACACTTATAAATACTAGACTTTTTCCACAAGTTTTGTATTACTGGAATATAGAATAATTGTATGGGCACAATTATTGTATTTGTTTTCTCTATATTAGTCAATTGAATGAAATATTTCATTTCTCCATCAATTAATTCTCTGTCTTTTATCTTGTTTGTTTGCGATCATATACTTTATATTTTGCCATATATATTACATCGATTTATTTTATTTCCCAACATTGACATCAATTGAATATAACACAGACATTAATTATTATTAATTAGTTAAAACTAATAAATCTGACCGATGTTTGATTAAACAGACACATTTTGCTTCATAATGTTTTGCTATATTTTAATTCTTTTTTTGGTTCCCCACGTGGACGAATCAATCACCCATGTTGCTTTATCTCAACTTGAGAAAATTTATTTAAATCCATAATGACTGAATAAGCACACTACATAAAAAAACAATAAAACAAAATACATATCAAAATCAAAGTAATATGTTTGAGAATAATTGAATAAGTAACTGCTTTCTAAAAAAAAGTTCACGACTTCATCCATCGGAGGTGAAAGAAGGGATACTACCAATTTCTATCTACATATATTGGAACCCTAGAACACAAAAAAGGTCGGAGCAAGAATTGCCACTCAACTTCGGATAATTTACTACGTTAATCACTCTATTTTAACTAATGACAAAATTGAGTTGGTGAACAAAAGTCTGATGTGACAATTAATTAATTAATCACAATGGTGTTAAAAAAAAAAATTACCCCTAGTTTGGTAATCATTCTCAAAATTTCATTTTTTAAAATTCATTTCCAAATATATATTTTATAGAATTCTTATTTACTTTTTTTTTTAAATATCTTTTAGGTAAAGGTATGCGTCAATGTAGTGAAACTTTACCCCTTGTTTGGTACTCATTCTCGAAAATTCAGTTTTTAAACTCATTTTCAATTATACATTTTATGGGATCCATAATTTCTATCAACTTTTCAACTACACACATCAACAACTTTATTAAAAACTATTAAAAATCTAATTTTTATCTCAACTAAACATGGTCTTATGGTCACATCAAATTCCAATTTACTAAACTTACCTTAAGTGTTAGCAGGGACGGATCTAGGATTATTGGTGAGCTAAGGTGGTCGTTGCTGATGATCATCAACGGTCGCATTAGTGAGATCGTTTAATAATATTTAATTAATTAATATTAGATTCTTTAATCTATATATAAATACACTAAAACGTAAAAATTATATATATATATAATTCAATACAACCCATCCATCACTCCATAATTGTAAGCTTGGACAACTGCACATCATAGATTGGATTGGCAAGAAGAAAAGGGTGAGTACAGTGAAAACAAATATTTACTAGTGTGAAATGGTAGAAAAACGCTGAATTGAATACTGAAATAAGAAACCTTAGAACATCAAAAGGGACTTAAAAAGATCTGAATGGTGTTTATCCAACCCATATAACTAATTAAGCATTGTTCTCAACAAATTTGACGTGAGCGTGTTTTCCCCTCATATATCAATAGAAAAAAATATAGGTGTTACTTGTCGAAAAGAAGAATAACAAAAACAAGCACCTTTTTCGGTGCTTGAAAGTTTCCGTGTTGAGATAAATAGAAGGCCCAACATCTAACATGATCACAAACACATTCCAAAATATCCAATCAAGATCTGCTATTGGAGCATTATCAACTTTTAATAATAAAATTGAAACACAAATTTTGATAAATCAAATATCAATTACCTATAGATGCAAGTGATAAATAAAAGGAAAATAAAAATTATAGAAGTTATAACATAAACCCAAGTACAAATCATGATATTCAAGAAAAAAATCTCAAAAATCACAAAGACAAAAACCCAAAAGAATAGCTCCAATTTGCAACAATAAACAACTAAATCAAAAAATTTAACTAATCCACAAACGGCCCTAAATCCACAACCAATTGAATAAACACACCAAATAAAAAGGAATAAAAAATATATAATTTAATAACTATAGAAATTACATAAATAATTCATAATTGTTGTGGTTCGCAAAATAGGACAGTGCATCGACTTAAAACTTTGAAAATTAATTGAGATTTTAATGAAATTCTTAAAAATGTAGGAATATTCAATAATTCGTAAATTTATAAGAATTTCATTAATAAATGAATTTTAAAAGATTTGAATGGATTTCAAGTTTAAAAATACACGTATCAAACTCTTTCGATTTTTTTGCCCATTTTTAACGAAATATTTGTGAATTATATGAAAATTTATTCGAATTAATTAAAATTCTAGAATCTTTTAAAATTTATCAAAATTTCAGTTCAGAACACTCCGTGAGAACAAAAACATAACAAAAGCGTAATTTCTAGGTTAAGAAGTTAAGTCATCTATGAACTTCATTCTGCGCCCACAAATTTGTAAATATTCAGTACCTCAATTTTGGACTCCATTAGTCAATAAATGTGTTCCGTCTGTCGTGACCGTTAATTTTGTCGACAATGACATGGGAGAGACTGAATAACTTTTTTCTTCTTGATTTTTGAAAATAATTTTTGGTTAAGCTAGACGATAATGTGAACAAAATTAATAGTCACGCACGTAAATTTTACAACTAAGATCTTGTTTGGTACAAATTCTTTAATTTTTTATTTTTTTTTCTAAACTCATTCCTAACCATCTATTCTCACGATAAAATAATCTTACACTTGAAGTCATAAAAAAAAAAAATTCTACTTGTTAACAACCAAAAAATCACCTTTCACAATATATATTCTTAAAAAAAAAATTCATCAAATCGACCCTAAAAGTTACAAGCACCACATTAAGCCCCTGTTTGGTATCTAAGTTATATACAATAATTAATTTCAGTCACATATTTCATGAGATTCATAAGTTTTCATCAATTTTTATCAAAATTTACTAAAAATTTAATTTTAATCTTTACCAAACAAGGGCTAAAAAGGAAAAACAAATAAATCATGCTACAGTACCAAATGTCTTGACATAATGCTATTTAGTATTTTATTATTGAATTGTTTTAAACACAATTAACTTTTTTATCTAATTATCTGCTGCTGACACCTCGAATTATGTCATTGTTACTATTTAATTACTTTTGACAAAGTGGCAAAATCCAAACTCAATTCATCTTCAATTAGTTTTTATTGTCGAGAAAAAGGGCCCAACAATGTACTCCTGGAGCAAACAATTACAGTGCTTTCAGTTAGCTTTCTTGGAAGCTGACATATTGCATAGCATGTTCTATTGCGTTATGTCATTGCTGATTCCACCAAACTTCCACCTATATTCATTTTTCAATTCTGTGGCCCCACACATTTCTCTTTATAAAATCCCTTTCACTGCCTCAAATCTGCGCCATCTCTTTTTTTTCTCCCCCAATCCTCAATTCTCTCTCCAATCAAAACTCTGCTTGAATGCAAAAATGGGTGCATGTCTCTCTTCAAAATCACTTGATTACCAAACATCTTCTGCAAACGTTGTTCTATTGAATGGAGAATTGCGCCAATTTTCAATTCCTACCACAGTTGCTCAGGTACTGGAATCAGTAAATTCAACATTAGGTTCATTCATTTGCAACTCGGATTGCTTGTATTTCGACGATTACATACCTGCTTTGGCACCAGAAGATGCACTCGAGGAATCTCAAATCTATTTCGTGCTACCGAAAACCAAGCTTCAGTATCGTTTGACTGCGTCCGACATGGCTGCTCTCGCCGTGAAAGCCAGCGTCGCCCTTGACAAAATGAACGCTGCCGCCTCAACGCACCGGCGGAAGAGGAAGTCAAGGATTTCACCAGTTATGGTGCTAGATCAAAATATCGAATCCTATCAGAAGAAAAGTTTTGTTGACAATAACAATGCAACGAAACCCTCAACGTCGGCACAATTAGGGGTTTCTAGATCCAGGTCTGTGAGGAAATTGCAGAAGTACTCTTCTCGGCGGGCTAAAATGGCGGCCCGATCCTTCAGGATTAGGCTAAGCACTATTTATGAAGGATCTGTGGCATATGCTCCAGTTTACTGATTCTGCAAATTAATTTTTCGTATCTTAGCTTGTGAAAAAGCCAAAAAAAATACACACAAAAATAGGGAAAGGTATGGGTGCACATATTTTTGTTTTATTTGGGATACTTTCGAAGAAAGATTGTCTGTAAATATTTGTGACAATTTGATATAGAGATTACAATCAATTTCTGTGAATTGGAGTTTTTTCTATTTCCGAACCAATTGGATTTTTCCGTTAGGATGCTTGACTTTTCGTGAGTAATCCTCTTTGAAGACTAATGTTATTTAACAGCATTGATACAAATTAATAAGTGACTAATGTTATTTAACACCGTTGATACAAACTAATAAGTGGCATTATTAAAATTAAATTTTTCATAGATTTTGATAAAAAATGAAGAAATATATGGTTGAAATATTGTAGATTACATTAGGCTTATTAGCACAAAACGTCCATACGTTTGGCCTTTAGTGTGCAAAATATCTTTACGTTTCAATTTTTTGCATTTTCACCCATATTTCCACATTTCATTGTGGAAATCATTATTTTCATCTATTTTTTCAATTAAAAACTGTGAAATGACAAAAATACTCTCATATTTAAATAAAACAAAAAGAAAAGAAAAATAAAGAATAAATTAGAATCATAATCCCAAATTTTCAAAAGATTACAAATGAGTCCCCAATGTATAATTAAAGATTAACCTATGCCAAAAACTCAAGACAACCACCATCTTTTAACCCTAAAAACTCTTATCAACCACCATCCAAACCATCAGAACTCTATACCATTAGATAGCCCTCACTCCTCTCTACACATAGCACCCAGCCACCAACCCTAACGTCACCAGATTTGGCCGGAATCGATGGCCAAAAATCAGTAATAAATATAGAGATGTATCTACTTATTCCAAAATTATACATGAGAACGGAATCGCACATTAGGAACTATAGACAACCAAAACTCCAAACTCCGGCCACCTGGCCACCGGACCAACATACCACTTTAAGCCCTCATCTTCCTATTCATAACCCACCGAACCACTGGCAACAACTTCAACGGATTTGGTCAGAATTTCCATTCAAAGTAGGCTGTCCATGCATCTTCAAACGGCCGAAAGTGCCATTTCCAACGACACCCATGACCTACTCACCCTCTAGGTTAACCAAGCTCACCATTACACAACACAGATGTTAATATAACAGCAAAAAATATAGAAAATCCATATTTCTAGCATTTTTCTTCAACAACAAACTCAGGCATTTCAGCAATGATTTTCGGCGCCAGCGATGCAACCCACGGACGTGGACCACCACTCCCAACACCGCCTCATCATGGCACATCCAATGAACCTATGGGTCATCACCAATTCGAACCAATATGAACGAATCATGCAAGGCAGATCACGCATACGCAGGTTCTGTCGACCACTTTTCATTTGAGGACTTCACTAGACTTCAACACATCAATTCTAGCATCCAATCTTCAATTAATGTTGGTACAACAGTGGGTCATCCATCAATTGCATCAATTTCTCAATTAAACGAGCAAATGTTGGCATGAGTTCTTGAGGACTTAGATTTTTAATTATACAATAGGGATTCATTTGTAATCTTTTGAAATTTTGGGACTATGATTCTAAATTTTACTTTATTTTTTTATTTTATTTTATTTTTCTTTTATTTAAATAGGAGTGCATTTTTCGTCATTTCACAGCTTTAATTCAAAAAATAGATGAAAATGATGATTTCTGTAATAAAACATAGAAATATGGTTGAAAATGCAAAATGTTGAAACATGTGGATGTTTTGCGCACTAAAGGAAAAACGTAAAAATGTTTTGTGCTAATAAGTCATTCCATTAATACGTGATTAATAATAATTATTGACTTTGATTTAGGTTAAAATTCAAATTTAATCTGTACCAAATTGGAGCTAAATAAGAGTTTGAATTAAATAGTTTATATCATTCGTATTTTTGGGACAATGTATGGTTAAAAAGTAGGAAAAAAATTTGAATTTACATGTAAATATTTTATTGTGTGAATATATGACTGAAAATGATCATGAAGCAAAAATTAAAATAAACTAAAGGCTGTCGAATAAGGCTAAACTAATCTTAAGTGTCACTTAAGAGTCTCGTTTTGACATGACTTTTGAAAAGTTAAAAGTTATTTCAAAAATTAAAACGCTAGTTTTGAATATGTTTGAATAATATTGTCAGAACTTTTTGCCTAATTAAAAGAATTTTTAGAAGAAACTGAACCACGTGTTTTGTATGATGCTATTTTGTTGTCCTCTCGAAAGAGAGAGAGCCAGAGAGAAAAAATACATTGTGCAAATATAACTAGTTTTCATATGGTTTGAAGTCTCATTTTGTTTCTCAAAAAATTGATCCTTGGAAAACCCACAAGTGAATGGGATCGTGAACAAATAATATAGTAGTGTACAAAGTGTAAAATCCACAAAAACTACGTACTCAATCAAATTCAAATTATTAGTAACATTAATCGAATAGCAATTAGATTTTGAGTTTTCTATACTAATATCTAAATTAACGATTAAATTAGAAAGCAATTTAACTGGTTTGAATTCAAATATGTGAGATACATTATTAAGATGTCGAATCCCTCTTATTATTCCATTTTTAGTGTAACAATTAAAATGACAAATTGAAATCATTCATGTTGGTCAATGTTCCTAATTTAATTGAAAATCTCTCTCGATAGCGATCAAATCTATTCCCCTCATGTGATCCTTCTATCTCTCGATAAAAGATGCAACATGATAAATGCATTAACAAGTACTAGAACACATATTGAAATCATATAAAGCATAGAGGTATATCCCTATCCTCTATCGAACCTTACAATGTTTAGTATAATATGCTTAAACCCTATTGTCTCTATCGATAATAATAATATTCACTAACAATTCAATTGGTGATCAATCAATTGAAAAGAACGATAAAAATAATAATAAACATCCACAAGTCAAATCAAATTAAATTTACCATAATTAATTAAAAACAAAAAATATCATAATAAGGGTTCATCTCATCCTAACAATATATAAAACTAGCATAACATATCGAAATTACAAGAAATCATATTTAAGTGAAAATATATAACCCGAATTTTTGATAAATTGAGAAAATGAAGATAAATCTTGAATTCCTTGAATGGTTTCCCGTTGAATCTCCACTTGCGCCTTCTCTATTTTGTCCAAAAATCATGTTTGAATCTTCACTTGAATGAATTTTTGCAAGCCCCCTTCAATTCTTTTACAAAAACTATGAATTCTCTTTCTTTAATGATAATAATTGATGAGTATTGGTGTATGCAATGTATATGAAAGGTCTCATATATGTATTCTGCTATTATGTATTTGTAGGAATCGAAAATTAGTTGAAAATCACGTCGAAATTAACTTCCAAAAGAGTTCTAATCTAATAATGAAAGTTTCATTCGCACTCGGATTTTTTGTCTCTGCACAGTAGTCAGTATTTTGATCACAACTTTCTCTCCTGATATCTGATTGAGAAGATTCAAAGTTCGTTAGAAAGCTAGCTCAAAGAGATACAATTTTATTGAAATAGAATGTTTCCACTTCGGACGTTTACTATGCCAAATGGGTCTCAATATTCGACTAAAAATCTAGAATATAAGTTGTGCGATTGGAAATTAATTTTGACTATATTTCATTCCTTTTTGAGTTCTAATTCCATCAAATTGTCTCCTAACAATCTTCAAAATATTTTTTTTGTGTCCGAATCAATTATTGAATATTTTCAATTTGGTCCTCAAACTTTGAATTTTGTCATTTTCACCAATTTTAGGTTCTTTCTTTCAATTCCTCGTTCAACCATTGAGTTTTACCTATATGATATAAAATACAATAATTTAGGATATATTTTGTCAAAAAAACTATCAAATATTAATATTTTAGACCATGACTATGTGTAATACACTTGTTAAAGAGCATCCATCCCTATTACAAAATATAAATATGTAGTGTTTGTTTACATTTTGTTTCTATCTAGTCTTTACAAATGCAAATCACAAGTGGCAGTGAAGTACATTCTTGACATAATAACACGTGACATTCCATCATCATTAGATTATTTTAAATACGATCATTTTTTTTATCAAATAATATGTTGCCACCTAAAATTATGTCATTGCATATGTTACATTTCTTTTAACAAAGTGGCAAAATCCTTTTAAATAGTTACCTGTCATGGAGTCCAACTCGGGTTGGTGTGTAGACAATACTTTCTTTGTTCTTTACTTATTAGACTTTAGATTGACGTTAAATTTAGGATTAAACTAGTTGTACACACTTGTTTGATTGTCAAAATTTGTGACGTTGATTGTTTAAAAAATTTTGTAGATCAATGTCTTAAAAAATATCACCTCACAAAAATGTCAAATTTAATGTAAAACGTAATGTGCACGTAACTCGATTGTAAATTTTATTATCTTCGGCTTTTCGGGTCTAAACTTTTTTTTTATTTTTTTCGTATGGATTATTTAAAGGGGCGTGCATTAATTTTGATGTCATCAATTCAATAAAATCGTAGTCCATCCATCGCATAAAGATATATTTAGTTTCATCTTTCGTCTGTCCAAATTATAGGTCAATTTTCTTATTGAAAGTATAAGTATTTTTTAGTTTCCTAATATGTCCATATTTCATATATTTTGTTATCAACCAATAGTATAAATCAATCTTTTTTAAAACCATTTTGTAATGTAGTGGTATATTTAGAAAAATGTAAAAAATTGTAGGAATATATTTGGAAAAAAATTATATTTCTAGCTATATATTACATTTTTCTTAATCTGTATGAAATTATAAAAAAAAAACATATTTTTATGGGACGGATGGAGTATTTACATTTACAAGCGTGATCTCGTCTTATAAAACCGAACCTTACCTTTTCTAATAAAATCATGTAGTAAAATATTTGTATATCACATGACTATTAGTTTTAATTTCAAACTTGAGTGGGTATTATCCAGTTCGATCAAGTTTTAATGAGAATCGAGTCGAGAAAGTGTCAAGAATTTTGCTCATGTGGAATCGTGAGGCGCACATTCCCAGGTTATTGTTGACTGGAAGGTCCAATTTTCCTTTTTATTAAATGAGTGAAAGTTCGGACCATATTCTTTTTCATTTTTAAAATCAGATTTCTACTGTACGATAATGCGAAATCTTATTAAAATTTGATTTTAATGAGTTCCAAACATGGACTAATTATTACTAATCAAATCGTTAACTTGATTAGTTAATAAAAGAAATAAAAGTCAAAGGAGTTGGACAACCAAAACTGGATTTAGTTGTTGCTGTTTTGCATTAGAAAACATCATATGTAGTTAAAAAGAATTTTCAAGCAGATCAAGTTTGACCCTTAAATTCGGATCGATGTTTGATTAAGCAGACAAATTTTTATTCAAAGGTTGGTTCATAATGTGTTGCTATTTTTTAATTGGGTAATTAGCACGTAACGTCCTTACTTTTTATTTTTTGCATTTTTACTCTTTATTACATCTTTGATTACGTAAAAAGTCATTTTCATTCATTTTCATCGAACTTCTTCATTAAGTGAAGGGTATTTCGTCTTATAACATTTTTTCCCCTCATTATTCCTGTCTGAAACCATTTTTTCCACTATTTTATTTTTTGGTGGGTTTGACAATGATCGAACAACAAAATGAAGCTGTAAGAATACCAGTTGACAAAAGCAAACATCATCAAATCATAGATAGAGATTGATAAAGAATAAAGAAGGGAATAATGATTCACTGATTCGCGTTGATCTTCCACCTATAGCTAGCTGCTCTCATTTCTCAGAAGATGTAAATTAAATGGGAGTAAAAAATGAATCTTGAACTCAATTCAACAACAGATCCAAACTAAAAGAAGCAATTCGTTTCCCCCATCAAATCAAATGAATCAGTTCAAAATCTCTAATTTGGGCGATGCGGCTGCTCCCCGCCAACAAGTGAGAGCAATCCATCTTCGGCTGCCTCACTTTCGTACAAGAACAAGTCCTCAAAATCGCGTGAATACTTATCAGACTCAACAACTCAAACCCATTTTCTTCTTATCATCCGACTCAATCACTCAAGTTCTCAAGGAACATAAGAAACTGAGGGTCCGTTTGATATGCAAAGGTGGAAAGGAATTCAAATTCCATGTTAGTTGGAAAATAAAAACACATCAAATCCATAAGAATTCGTTTTCTATGAAACAAAGAAAATGCAGCTTCAAATCGTTGTACCTTGGAATTCGATTTTCATTTCAACGTTGCAATCAAATAACCAAAATAAAATTTGTTTTCCTCGGATATAACATTTTTCATGGAATTCGTTGCAATTAAACGGGGCCTAAATGTTATTTTTTAGAGGAGAAAATGAGTTTAGATAATTTGTCTCGAACTTTACGTCGTGCCCACACAAGATTTTTCTAAATTTATGTGTGATTAAAAATTAGTTCCCAAGAAAATGTCTTTTTCAAAAAATAAATCTAAACAGTGATTAAAGTACTTCAATTTGGACAATTCGCCCCATTAGGCAATAAATGTATTCCGTCTATTTAAATGAGATGGCAAAAGGAAGTCTGTCATGACCATTAATTTTGTCGACAATGACATGGGAGAGATTGTATAACTTTTTTTTTCTTTTTCTTCAATTATTTTCTTTTGATTTTTGAAAATATTTTTTGGTTAAGCTAGACGGTAATGTGAACAAAATTAATAGCACGCACATAATTTTTACAACTACGACCCTGTTTAGTACAAATTCTTTAAATTCTTTTTTTAAACTCATTTATAATCATAAATTCTTTTAATAAAATAATTTTATTCTCGAAGTCATTATTTTTTCTACTTTTTAACAATTAAAACATCACTTCAACAATATGTATTCTTAAAAAATTTACATCAAATCGACCCTAAAGTTACGAGCACCGCATTAAGCCTTTGTTTGGTATTGACTAAGATATTGATTTTAATTTAAATCAAAGTCAACGATTAATTTCATCCACACATTTCATAAGATTCATAATTTTTCAACCGTATATTTTATCAAATTTACTAAAAATTCAAATTTAATCGCCAGGACTAAGTGAAGTCAAGTCAACTCAAATCCCTTGTATTCCAAGCAAACAATTCAGTGTTTTTAGTTAGTTTTCTTAGAAGCTGACATATTGCATAGCGTGTTCCATTTCGTTATGTCATTGCTGATTCATTTTTCAACTCTGTGGCCCCCACACATTTCTCTTTATAAAATGCCTTTCACTGCCTCAATTCTTCGCCATCTCTTCTTCTCCCCCAATCCCCAATTCTCTCTCCAATCAAAACTCTGCTTGAATGCAAAAATGGGTGCATGTCTCTCTTCAAAATCACTCGATTACCAAAATCCTTCTGCAAACGTTGTTCTATTGAATGGAGAATTGCGCCAATTTTCAATTCCTACCACAGTTGCGCAGGTACTGGAATCAGTAAATTCAACACTAGGTTCATTCATTTGCAACTCGGATTGCTTGTATTTCAACGATTACATACCTGCTTTGGCACCAGAAGATGCACTCGATGAATCTCAAATCTATTTCGTGCTACCGAAAACCAAGCTTCAGTATCGTTTGACTGCGTCCGACATGGCTGCTCTCGCCGTGAAAGCCAGCGTCGCTCTTGACAAAATGAACGCTGCCGCCTCAACGCACCGGCGGAAGAGGAAGGCCCGGATTTCACCAGTTATGGTTCTAGATCAAAATATCGAATCCTATCAGAAGAAAAGTTTTGTTAACTACAACAATGCAACAACGTCGGCACAATTAGGGGTTTCTAGATCCAGGTCTGTGAGGAAATTGCAGAAATACTCTTCTCGGCGGGCTAAAATGGCGGCCCGATCCTTCAGGATTAGGCTAAGCACTATTTATGAAGGATTTGTGGCATATGCTCCAGTTAACTGATTTTTCAAATTAATTTTCATATCTTAGTGTGGAAACATAAAAACCGGAAAGCTATGGATGAACACATTTTTGTTTTCTTTGGAATTCTTTTGAAGAAAGATTTGTCTGTAAATATTTGTGTGATATTTTGATATAGAGATTACAATCAACTTCTGTGAATTGAGTTTTTTTCTATTTAGGAAACCAATTGGATTTTTCCATTAGGAGGATGCTTGACTTTTCGTTAGTTATGCTTTTGGATGACTAATGCTATTTAACATTATTTTATTAGAACCAATTTAGATGGTATTAACTATTAAGCCACTGTTTGTTGGTCCTTTTTCGAAAAAATATTGTTTTAAATACTGATTTTTTAAAAAAATGAGTGATTAAAAGTAAAGAAAATTATGGGTTTACGTGTGAATATTTTATTGTTTGAATTATAATAAAAGTGAATTAAATAGTTCACAGTATAATTTTATCTGAACTAATTTCACAGTTTCATTTAAATGTCTCGTTTTGGTATGAGTTTAGAAAAGTCAGAAACTATTTTGAAACAATTTACAGTAGCTTCCTTGCGAAGTCTTGGCATAAGAAACAAAAATAAAAATAGAATAATGTTAAGTAACTTCGTTGGAATTGCAACCCTAATTTAAAGGGCGCTAAGTGACTAAATGAAATGTAAAATATTTCAATAAGACTAAATAACACTACTCGTAAAAATAGAACTAGTTTTCATGTGGTTTGTTTCAAGACCATCCACTACCTATTCTAAAGATAAATCTCATGCCTTTGTTCATGTCAAATTAATGTAAAGTGTGTTTCAACTTTCATAAAATAACATATTGTTGGTATGTTAGCTGTAAGACTAGATGTCTAGAAGTACGTATATAATATTAATATTCCACTCCCTATTCTAAAGATAAATCTCTAGTGTTTGTTCATGTGAAATTACTGTAAAGCCTGTTTCAACTTGCATGTGAAATTTTGTTTTCTAAAAGAAATTCTAATAAATAAAATAACGAACTCGAATTAAAATCGGAGAAAAGATTATGTGATTAGATAGTTAG